>QFDD01008328.1:0-13503 GCA_006871305.1 Vachellia collinsii | reverse complement strand
TGTTCAGTTTGATTAGCTTTCCCTGTCAAATTAAATAGAGTGTTTGGAGGGAAACCGAATGTAAAAGTTAGACAACTATTAAACACATCTCTGATTTTTACGTACAAATTCTTGATTACTCAAGTGTGTTAATTAAGGACAAACTATATTATGGCTGTAAATTTTCTTAACATTCAATAATTTTGGGTTGTAACTGCAATATATTTCTTGCAGATGGAGAAAATTATTTAATAGGAACAGAGGTAGAAAACAAGTGTTTTAAAAATACAAGCAATAGAAATGTATACCTGCAACCAAGCTGCAGGAGATGGAGCAAACATTTCTGCAGAAACAAAATGTAATATCAACAAGCCATGGCGATGATGGAAAAGATCTAACTGTGTGTCCCCCAAACTTTTTGATGAGTCTGGACTGTTGGAGCAATCATCTCCTGAATGGAATGTACGATTAAAACTAGCATCGAATTTGAGCTTAACTTGCTCAGTTCCATTGCACTCTTCACCTTTACAATCATAACTTTCATTTTGTGCATGGCTGCAGCATTAAGCTGTCAGGAGTCTGTTGCAAAAAAATACCACAGTAAATTTAAGGATCTCTAGCTCATATATACTGGCCAGATGAAATTATAAGTAGGGGTGTGCAAAAACACATTAGTTCGATCAGGTCCAGTTTAAATTATAACTACTGTAGTTAACTTCTTTAATTTCCAAAAAAAAAGATCAAATGACTCTTATATTATGGATCAGAGGTAGTAGATACCTTCCGTCACTAAGTATCGTGTACAATAAGAGTAACCAAAGTAATAAAACTTACTGATGTGGTATTGAGAGGGCGAGAATTGTTTCAACTGCTGATCTCCTAATACAAGAATGGGTAACTGCAGCTCTAGCAACAAAACCTCCCATGGAGTGACCAACTAAGATCACACTTTTTGGTAAACTCACAGAAGCTGCCGCCCCTCTTGTTTGAGCATCATGAGACACTTTATATTGATCCAATATCTACAAGCAAGGCGTAAAATACCAAGCTCAATAATATTAAAGCTAAATAGCCGCACAAGTTCAGAGGTGGAACTAGCTGAGGAAAAAAAGGAGATTAAAGCAGAAGCCTACAAAGTCTCATCCAATCAGCTTGAAAACAGAAAAATGTTGTTCAAACGATCAGAACAGATTGGGGATGTAGTCCTAAAAATGTACAAGTTGAATGGAAATTATATGAATGAATTAAGTTTACTCTGCATGGGATAAATAGTAAGAAAAATTGCATAAACAAAATTTAACCACACTCCCAAATGAATTCCTTTAATTTTAACAAAATTGCCATTAAATTATGAGGATGCAAAATCTTTGTTCTTAGAGGGGAGGCTTATGGCAGTAGGCTCCACAATCTAATTGGATGAAAAAGAAAAGGTGCATCTACAGACTGCAAATCAAATAATCTCCAAGCTATTGTGCAGATTGTTAGCACTACCCTATCAAGCTATTTGAAAACTATGGAAAGCATGCTCAAAACATAAAGAAATCATCATCTGTTGACTGCAAATAAACCATCAGCGTCCCTTAGGGTGTAATATAAAAATGATAAGTGACACCTTGTGAATGGCATATACAACATATTCTGCAAATAAACCATCCATTGCCGAATGTTCACCTTCATGGTCCACAGCAAACCAGTCTAGCCTACTAGTATACTGATTGGGTAAGTCAGATTCAGAGAATTCATATGTGCTCCTCGTTCCTTAGAGCTTAGGAAAGCTTCTTGGTAAAATGAATGCTCAAGGGGACCATTCTGATATGCCCTGTCAGATTCTGCTGCCAAAGATCGCACCTGTTATGTGGACAAAAGCAGAAGAAAATGTTGCTAAGCAAAAATTTGAACAACAATATTGCCCAAATAGTATTAGTAACAAAAGTAAAATGTTTGCTTAAATATGAACAACTATAGAAACAACTAAATCCCATCCCTAACCCCACTTTTTTGCTGTTCAACTTTATGCTCATCAACATTTTCTTCTGCTTTTTAGCAGCAAAATCTGACAGGGCATATCAGAATGGTCCCCTTGAGCATTCATCTTACCAAGAAGCTTTCCTAAGCTATGAGGAAGAAAGAGCGCACATGAATTTCACTTTCCCAATCAGCATACTAGCAGGCTTGACTTGTTTGCTTTGGACCTTGAAGGTGAAAATTCGCCAATAGATGATGGAACCTTGAAGAACATGCTGAATATGTTGTATATGCCATTCACAAATTATCACTTGTCATTTTTATGTTACCCCCTAATGGATGCTGGTAAATAATAGATAAATGAGATGAGGCTGCAAAAGATTTTATTTGCAGACAACGGATGATAGTTTATGTATGTTTTGAGCATGCTTTCCTTATTTTTTGTAAATAGCTTGATAGGCTAGTGCTAACAATATCCACAACTAGCCTGGAGATTATTTGATTTGCAATTTGTAGATGCGCCTTTTCTTTTCATTGAATTAGATTGTGGAGACTAATGGAATAAACCTTCCCTATGAGAACAAAGATTAAGCATACTCATAATTTAACGGCAATTTTGTTGAAATTAAAGGAATTATGTTATTTGGGGAGTGTGGTCAAATTATGATTATGCAACTGTTCCTCATGACCTATGGTTTGCCTGTAAACTCAATCCATCCATATAATTTTTAGCCAACTTAAAATTTTTTAATAATACATCCCAGTCTGTTTTGATCTTTTGAACAATTCTTTTGTTTCCAAGTTGATCATATTAGACTCTGTAAACTTGTGCTTTACTGTCCTTTTTTATCTCAGCTAATTCTACCTCTGGGCTTGCGCGGCTATTTTTAGCTTTAATATTCTTGAGCCTGGTATTTTATGCTATGTTTAGCAAGAGAGGACACATGCAACAAAAAACATAAGTCTTATCTAAGGAAGCTTCCTTAAAATGATGGTTAAAACAAACTGCCGGTTTCGCGAACATGTAAGGAAACTAACTTCGTAAACAGAAACAAACAGCACTGGAAACTCCTATTTCTAAAACTACAACAACACATTTTCAATTTATCAAATCAGCTCAGATATGAAGAGAGATGGTGAGAGTGGCGTTTCAAGCGCTACAGTGGTCTGGTAAGTCACTCTGGAAGTGACGGTGGTGGCCGGACGTCAGAAGAGGAGGATGTAATAATCCGAAGTACCAAGAGGATTGATGATGATATGATCATGAGTAACAATTAATCACGATGAACATGATATAAGTTTATGAGAAACACCTTATGAGAAGAAAGAAGCGAAGGAGGAAGCCACCAAACACCTTAAACAGGCCTCGTATAAGGCCAAAATTCTTGGAGAAAAGAAATGAACACCAAAAAAAACTTTGATGAGCTGATGGCGGAATGGATCCAAGAAGAACAGAATGCACCCAAACTTTTGCCAGAGCAAGAAAAACTTGTGGAAAAGCTCTCCATAATAGAGTTGACTGATGAAAAGCTGAGAGAACTTTGCTTCCCTTGGAAAGAAGCCTTCATATTAACTTAGCTGGGATTAAAGGTGAGAATAGGTGACATAAGAGAGAAACTTAGGAGATTGCGGGGAACTTCCGACTTTGAATTGATCGTGGAGCATAACTATATACTTTTAGAACCAAGGACATGCAACTGAGACGTAAATTTCTGGAGGAGCGTCGCATGCTGGCTGGGGATGTCAGTTGTGCCCAGCTGTCCTGGGATTCTTCTCAAATGGTTTTTCCTATATTTCTTAGAATCATTACATTCCACCTAAAATGAACAAGATTTTAATATTTTATACAAAAGAAAATGATGCAGTTTATAATTTGTTATGATTTTCCGAGGATAAATACTCTAAAATAATCTGAATAAACACGAAAGAAAACATTTAGTAATAACCCAAAATTTGAGGGGCAGTTGATATCCCGCTTGAGGGTCCTTGGGTTGTGGCTGGACATTTTAGAGTGCCCAATAACTTTCGTTTTGTAACGTAGCAACTTGAGTAGTTGACAACTATAAAAAAGTATTATCCAAAAGAAAAAGAAAAACTTTACGAAAAATGAGTTGATGAACAAGCATATTTCTGAAAATCATTTCTTGGAAAAGCATTTTTTGAAAAAGCCCATTTTTTAAAATCACTTCTTCAAAAAAGCACTTTCTTGGAAAAGTACTTCATGAAAAAATACTTTCCTATAAAAGCACTTCATAAAAAAACACTTTCCTATAAAAGCACTTATTGGAAAAGTACTTTTCTGAAAAAACACTTTTTGTAAAATCACTTTCTTAAAAAAGCACTTTTTTTAAATCACTTTTTTGAAAAAACACTTTTTTTAAAATCACTTTCTGAAAAAAGTGCTTTCTAAAAGCACTTTCTGAATACCAACATCTTATTTCTTTAGTTTTTGAAGAAGCATTTTTTAGAAAATCACTTCCTTGAGTGTTAGGAAAAAGTCCTTTTTGCAAAATCATATTTCGAAAAAGGTGCTTTATTTGAGCTTCAAATAACGTTGCACAATGTGGATTTGGAGTGCCCAACAACTTCCCTTTTGCAACGCTAATTGACAACTATAGAAAAGCATTGTGAAAAAGAATTTTATGGAAAATCACTTTATGAAAAGCATATTTCAGAAAATCATTTCCTGAAAAGGCCCATTTTTTAAAATCACTTTCTTGGAAAAGTACTTCCTAGAGAAGTAATTTTTTTGTAAAAGCACTTTTTGAAAAAGCACTTTTTTTTAAAATCACTTTTTGGAAAAGTGCTTTCTAAAAAAGTACTTCCTGAAAAAAGCAATTTCCTATAAAGTACTTTTTTTAAAATCACTTTCTGGAGAAAGCACTTTTTTTAAAATCACTTTCTGGAACAAGTGCTTTTTTTAAAATCACTTTCTGGAAAAAGTGCTTTCTGAAAAAGCACTTTTCGTAAAAGTACTTTTTAAAATCACTTTTCGTAAAAGTACTTTTTAAAATCACTTTCTTTAAAAAGAACTTTTTTAAAAATCACTTTCTGGAAAAAGTGCTTTCTAAAAAACCATTTTCCTAGAAAATCACTTTTTGTAAAAGTACTTTTTAAAATCATATTCTTTAAAAAGCACTTTTTTGAAAAAGTGCTTTCTGAAAAAGCACTTTCCTAGAAAAGCACTTTTTGTAAAAGTACTTTTTAAAATCACTTTTTTGAAAAAGTGCTTTCTGAAAAAGCACTTTTTGTAAAAGTACTTTTTAAAATCACTTTCTTTAAAAAGCACTTTTTTTAAAATCACTTTCTGGAAAAGTGCTTTCTGAAAAAGCACTTTCCTAGAAAAGCACTTTTTGTAAAAGTACTTTTTAAAAAAAGCACTTTTTTTAAAATCACTTTTTGGAAAAGTGCTTTCTGAAAAAGCACTTTCCTAGAAAAGCACTTTTTGTAAAAGTACTTTTTAAAATCACTTTCTATAAAAAGCACTTTTTTAAAATCACTTTCTAGAAAAAGTGCTTTCTGAAAAAGCACTTTCTAAATGCCAACGTCTTCTTTATTTAGTTTTTAATGAAGCATTTTCTAGAAAATCACTTTCCCCAAAAGCAGTTTCTATATTTGAGCTTCAAACAATGTTGCCCATTGTGGATTTGGAGTGTGCAACAACTTCACTTTTGCAACGCTACTTGAGTAGTTAACAACTATAGAAAAGCACTGTCCAAAAGAATTTTATGAAAAATCACTTTTTGAAAAAGCATATTTCTGAAAATCATTTCCTGAAAAAGTTCATTTTTGAAAATCACTTTCTTAAAAAAAAAGCACTTTATTGGAAAAGTACTTCTTAAAAAAGCACTTTTTTTAAAATCACTTTCTTGAAAAAACACTTTTTTTAAAATCAAAAAGTACTTTTTTTAAAAATCACTTTCTGGAAAAAGTGCTTTCTGAATGCCAACCTCTTCTTTCTTTAGTTTTTGAAGAAGCATTTTCTAGAAAATCACTTCTTCCAAAAGCATTTTTCCAATTATTTTGAATAGCCTGTAAAATACCAAGTCTACTTTTGTCCCTGTATTGTGAGGGAAAAGTTACATTTTGTATTGCTAAACTTATTTTTCCTTCTGTTATTGTCTCAATTTGATTGGGAAATAACAATTCATAAATTTAATGTTTCTATTTAGTAGGATTATTCGAGATATTATTCAAAACCATCTGCTGCAGGTGAGTCCTTCATTTTAAACTAAAATATATTTCTATTTTGTGGCAATGGTAGTCTGAGCTGTTTCTATTTGTTCATCCTTCAAGCCCTAAGACCTTTCTAAGGGGGCATTTTGGCAATAGTTCTTGGGCTGCCCCTATCAACCTTACTTTTTGAGATGATTTGGTTCCCATTTTCTCTAAAGAAATAGTTTTAACATCGATATAAGTGATTTTTTTTATCTGTGTTTAAGTTTCGATTGCTAAAGGAAATGTTTCTTGATGGAATTTGGTCTTTAATAAACTTTGCAGTATTAACAAATTTTCTCAACCTTGTTTCATTTGGCTTTTGTCTTTTTTCTTCCCCAGCGCATTAGGCATTTATCAACCCAACAATGCATATTAAATAACCATACAATAACTTAGTGGTTTCACATCAGAAATATGTCAACCTAGTTAACTAGTTTTCTACAAGTCAGGTTTTTTGCTTAATAGCTATGGAAAGACTTGTTTCTCTCAAGCCTGAGCACATTCGGGATGAGAAAGTTAAGGTGTGTCTTTTTCATTCCATTTACAAGGAAGCTTCTCCCCCCCCCCCCCGGCTTTCATTTGTTGTATTCTAAACCCTTTTCAATCTTTTTATACTTGTTCTGAACTCACCATTTATGAGGCAATCGGCATCATTGCCAACCTCTTGTTCTCCTGTTGATTTTGATTATGCTTACTTGCAATTCCAGCAGAAGTGTATGTTCTATCAGTTTTCTGGTTGCCATTTAAAATGCAGATTCTTGAATCAGTACTTCCTATTACAGACGATGATGTTGTTCTCAGACAATATGAAGGCTATAGGGTGATCCTACCGTGCCGGACCATTCAAACACTCCCACTTTTGCAACTGTTATTACACAATGAAAGATGGGAAGGTATGAGAAAGATTCCTTAGTTTATTATAATTCTTAATAATTCTTTAGTGTATTCTCTATTACACACCCCATTTATTGAAATGCATGCGATTCTATAACTTACAGTTGAATAATAGATGCATTTTTCAAACTGAACTTATCGTTCCCTTCAGGTGTTCCCTTCATAATAAAAGCAGGGAAGGCCCCGACTTCAAGGAAGGCAGATGTAAGAGTTCAGTTCAAGAATGTTCCTGGTGATATTTTCAAGTGTATGGAACCATATCCTTAGATGTGAATCCTCTTTTAATGTGCTTTTGCCTTGCTTCTTTAGTTGTCTTCACTCTGCTCCAATCTTGAGAATGAAGGTAGAATATCGTAGAGCATATAATACAAGTTGCCATTTTGGAAGATACATCAATTTTGTGATATGAGTAGAAATATGAGAAATTGTGCATAAATCATTCCTTGTTGCTCATGTTTAAACATAAACAGAAAACTACATTATTCCTTGACATGATAAGAATGTCTCTACCAATAGACTTTGTATCCCCTGCCTTCTAATGGTGACTAATGCATTATAGTGGCTATATGTGCATTATCGTTACTATAAATTCATAATTGCATAGGTAAAATCAGGAGAGAAATGAGTTGGTTATAAGCCTGCAACCTTCAGAAGATATTTACATGAAGCTTACGGTATGTGAGTTATTCTCATAATGGGTGTGTGTGTCCACTGGGGCTCCTCAGCATCATTTGGACTTACTGGTTAAGTGTCTGGTGAAGGTAATGTCAACGGAGCAAAGTGAGCTAGACTTGTCATATAGGCAATGCTATCAAGGGCTGACCATCCCATAAGCTTATGAACATCTAATTCTTGACAAGTAAGATGTTTGTTACTATCCTAAATATGAAACCTGATTAGTAGTGTAATGCACTATAAATGAAGTCTTATATTTAGGAGTGGAAGAAGTACGTTTTTCCTGATTCATGTCACTTGGTTTCCTCATTGGTGCAAGAAGTAGAAAAGAATTTAGCAGCAATACATAACAATAAGTTGTTTAAAAGATCTTTGTTTTTCTGTTCCTTGCAGAATTAGAGGCGATTAGCAATATTTTGTTCGAAGAGATGAGTTGAGGGCGAGTTCATTACATGCTTCATTGACACTCTATTGTAACAGGATATACAAAATAGAAACCTTGATGTGTTGCAGTTCTGTCTTTGAACATGCGTCTTGGAAAATCTTCACTCCACTTCTGCATAGAATTGATGAGGGAGAGTTGAAGCCAATTGGTTACAAGCCAGGAAGCAGAGGTCCTGCAAAAGCAGATGAGTTGTTGACTAATGCTGGTTATGTTCGAACACAAGGCTACACATGGAGTCCTCCTTCCTAATGAAGTGCTCCATTGAACAAGACTCCACAAGTTTGCGAGTAGAACCTCACCATTTTTTGAATTCCCCAAGAATTGAAGGAATGATTCTAAACTACTGTCAATGTACCAGAGGCGTTTGACCGGTGTTATACTATAATGTAAATGCAAGCCAAGTCAAATTATTCATCATTGTCGATTTAAAGATCAATATAGAAACTTTTTGGGAGAGTTACTCACAATTATCAATTAGATCCATAATGATTAAATTAGACTGGGTCAAATAACAATGTAAAAAAATATTAGTATAAATATATTTAAATTCATGAATTTAACTCTTTTGGTTTAAGTGGCGAGTTTGTTAAAATATTTTAAGGATTTGCATCTGATTTGGGCATTATAGAATATTTCATTCATTTTTCAAATTGATACATATTTTAAAGGAATATCATTTTTCATTTTGTATAATAGAAAAAAAATTAGTGTTTCAACAACTATTCTCTTTCTCCCCCCCCCCCGTTTTGTTCATTTTATGGTCCCTAGAGAATAGAGGAAACATTGGAGTATTGCATGTAGAAGGAGGGAAGAGTTGGGAAATGAAATTTAAAAAAAGGAGGCAGTGGAGCAAAGGAGGGAAACCGTGCCCACTCTTTGTATCACTGAGACGGTTGTTGATGAGGGAGGTTAGGCCTAGTTGGCTATTGGATCAATGCTTTTGTAAGTTAATGTGATTAAATACTTATTAGAAATAATTGTGCCGCTGTAAGTTGTATTTGGTGGATGATCCATAAATATTTTTATAAGCGTTCTGAACTTGAAGACATGTCCTGACTGACCTTCGGAATTGAACTCACCTATACTCTAAGAGAACATGCCGCTAGTTTTGGGCCTTTATATTTTAGCTTTGGACAAGCTACTGGTCTCTCCCAGCCTTTCTGTTATGTTCAAATTGAAAATGCCATGGTCATTGGTGTTCTAGAATGAGGACCTCCCCTCTTTCATCCATACTTCTCAATCTCGTCAAACAAGCTATTCCTATTCCTTCTTCGTGGGTCCACCTTGGCTGTTGCCTTTTCACTTGATTTATAGCTTAGATAGGAAACATGTGATTCTATCTAAAAATGTTTTTGTCACCTTTTTCCTTCTGTCAACTTTTCTCTGAGTTCCCTCTAGTCCCTCCCATTCCTACTTCCTTTGTGCCATTCTCTCTTGTTTCTTCAAGTACACCCTCTTTACCATTATCTTCTCTTTCTTCTACTACTGATTGCGACTCTTGCATATTTAATGCATTAGTTGCACTCTATTTGTTTCCTCCACATGGCACCTGTTGTAGCCTTTTTGGTGTCAAACCTTCTCCTTCCTATTCCTCTTGGGTTGTCATCCTCTTCCCCCGAAAACAACGTATTGTACCTAGAAGTATTAGGAGTCAGAAGAGCCTCTTGACTTGACTTATTGTTAAATGGTTTTGGCTAGCCCCTCTATGTCTCGGTTGACATCAAATTTTTAATTTCATTCATTTTTTTAGATTAATGGACAATTTTAAATGCCTTTTTCTATCATATCTCCAACATCCCACGTAATATCATCTGAATAAATAACAATGCATGGGAAGGATAGAAGTACGTACCCATATTGCTGTTTTCCTCAACTTGCTGCTCAGAGGGTTGAGATTTGGGCTACATTGTTGAATAGTAAGGTAATTCCGAATCAAGTTGCAATGTTTTCTTAAAACAATTAAGCAATTTAATATATTTGGTAGAGTTCGTGTAGGTAATCTAAGTCATCTATACTTAATATTACTCTTTATATTTGGTGTAATTTTCCTAATGTCATATTATCTAAATAATCTAATCTACATACGTATTTTCAAAGGTATACACAGTAGAGTTCCAAAAAAGAGGCCTCCCATATGTTCACATCCTCCTTTTCCTTGCGAATAAAATTGCAACCCTGGAGGATGTTGACAAATATATATGTGCAGAAATTCCTAGCCAGCATGTATCTCCACACCTGTACAAGTTGGTGAAGAAATACATGACACATGGACCATGTGGCCCTAGCAACCCTAGATCTCCTTGCATGAAAGGCCACAAGTGCACCAAATATTTCCCTAAGAGATTCGATGGCACTACCATTATTGATGATGAAGGATTCCCTACATACAGAAGAAGAGATAATGGAAGGCATATAGAGGTGAGGTCTACTCCATTGGATAATCGATATATTGTGCCGTAGAATCCAATTTTATTGCAGAAGTTTGAAGCTCACATCAATGTTGAAAATCCACAGCAATAAAATAATTATTCAAGTACATAAGTAAAGGGAACAATTGTGTTATGGCAAGTATATTTGATGATAGTGCTCAAACAACCAATATAAGATGACGGATAAAATACAACAATATTACAATTGCAAATACATATATGCCTGTGAAGCATCGTAGCACATTTATGGCTTTGAAATCCATCATAGGTACCCTGCTGTTGAGAGGCTTAGTTCTCACCTCTCTAACCAACAATATATCATCTATACTAAAGATGCTAATGTTTTAGAGTTACTTGATAGACCTAGAGTTTGTGAGTCATAATTCCTTGCCTGGATGAAAATAAATGCCCATGATCCATTTGCAAGTACATTGACATACCAAGAGTTTCCGAATCACTATGTATACCAAAAGTTGAGAAGGCAATGGAAGAGAAGGGAGAAAGGTTTGTAGTTGGTAGGATAAGTAATACTTCACCAACATCCAGTGAGTTATACTACCTTTCTATCCTTTTAACAAAGGTCAAAGGTTCATCTTCATATGAGGATATCAAGACATTTGATGGGGTTATTTACAGAATATTTAGGGATGCATGCTTCACACGTGGGCTGTTGGATGATGACAATGAGTTCATTACCACAATCAACAAATCAGCAGTCCAGGCAAGTGGCATGTCCCTTAAAAAACTATTTGTCAGCATGCTTTTGTGTTGTTGCCTTCAACGTCTAGAAAATGTGTGGAAGCAATGCTCGAAGGTATTATCAGAGGATCTCCTATACATAGATCGAAACAATTTACCTTTTTCAAGTAGGTTAACTTCATTTGTATTTTAATTGGTATGATACATATTCATTACATTTTTCTTTAGTTTTGTAAATTAATTTTTTACATCATTCTAGAAGAGCTTAACCTCCAAAGGCTAAGAAGAATGCTGCTTTGTGCCATATAGAAGAGCTTCTTCAAAGTAATGGAAAATCTTTGCATGACTTTCCAACACTTCCACAACCAAGTGCAAATCAGTTTCTTAATGTTGGTAACAACCTAATTATACCTGAGTTATCCTATGACAGGGTCTTCCTACAAATAGAAGCTGAAAAGATGATCAATGAAATTAATCCAAAGCAAAAACACATTTATGATTGCATAATTCGATCTCTAGACACTAAATCCGGTGGCTTTTATTTTGTTTGCGGTTATGGTGGAATGAGGAAAACATTCGTATGGAACTCACTAATCTCAATATTACATTCTAAGGGAGATATTGTATTAACTGTTGCATCAAATGGTATAGCTTATGGAAGAACGGCTCATTCCAGGTTTGCAATCCCAACCAATATAAATGAATTTTATATGTGTTCCATACGCCAAGACTCTGCATTGGTAGGTTTAATTAGAAGTACTAGCCTTATAATTTGGGACGAAGCACCAATGGTTCAACGTTACTGCATTGAAGCTGTGGACCGCACACTCCGTGATTTAATGCATTGCAATTTAATTTTCAATGGTAAATGCATCGTTATGGGTGGTGACTTTAGGAAAATTCTCCCAGCCATCCCAAAAGGAACTCAAGCAAACATCATTAATGCATGCATAAACTCTTCATACCTCTGGGATGACTGCACCATTTTCCATCTATCAAGAAACATGCGCTTAACATCCTCAATGAATGCTGAAGAAACTTTAAGAATTGAGTGGTTTTTTAAGTAGCTTCTAGATATTGGGGATGGGAATTTTTGTTTCTCTCTTGATAGAACATATGATGTAGAAATCCCTGTGGACTTACTTATTCTAACATCTGCCAACCCATTGGAAACCATGGTAAACATGATTTATAAAAATCTTTTGCCCAATTTGTATTCCAATCAGTACTTCAATGACAAGGCTATCCTTGCTCCTACAATTGAGGTTGATAAGAATATCAATGAGTATATCCTCTCTTTATTGTATGGCAAATGTGTTGAGTACTTAAGTTGTGACTCCATATGCAGATCAAGTGATGACAACGATTCATTTGATAACCTCTACTCAACTGAATTTCTTAATACCATATATGTGTCTGATTTACCTGCTCATAGGTTGATTTTGAAAGTTGGCGCATCTATCATGTTATTGAGAAACATCAACCAATCATCTGGATTATGCAATGGGACTCGTCTATGAATCAACTAACTTGGAAAATCTATCATTGAGGGTATTACACTTAATGGTTCTAAACCAGACCAGAAGGTCTTAATTCATAGGATGGACATGAATCCTTTAGATACAAGACTTCCATTCTGCATGCGTCAAAGGCAATTTCCTGTCTGCTTGTCTTTTGCAGTGACTATCAACAAGAACCGAGGCCAATCTCTACGACATGTTGGATTATACCTCTCTAAACCAGTCTTCACACATGGACAACTTTATGTTACACTGTCAAGGGTTACATTATGCAAGGATTGAAGATATATGAACCGGATAACACTGTTGATAGAAAGAAGTGTATGACAAATGTTGTTTACAAAGAAATTTTCAGAAATCTTTCCATTAGCAAATAGTCACATTAGGTGAGTTAATATTTGTTAACAACTCTTACTCATTCCTTATTGATTTTTATTTCTATGTGATTTGCAAGTTGTGCTAAAATGTGACTTTAGTTATTTCAACCTATTGACTTATGAACAATTTTTGTTTTATGTGACTCAAGTGCTAAGAACCCAACTCGAGCGATTCGAAATTTTTTATGGTCATGCATTATTTAGACGATGTTCATAAAGAAGCACTGGGAATAATATCTACTGTGCTTTTATACCATGCTCAATTCACTCTGCGAAAATGGAACTAGTGTTGTTGTGGTATG
>QFDD01008327.1:0-10591 GCA_006871305.1 Vachellia collinsii | reverse complement strand
ACCCAGAAAACGCGTCTACAAGAGGAAGGTATCCACACCTTTATAAGGCGTGCTTCGTTCCCTTTCTCAATCGATGTAGGATTTCATAATCACTCAAAAGGCATTTCGGATATCAAATGTCACACCTTGACTACATATATGATCTTCACTTTGGACGAGTCTAACTGATGTAGGACTTGAGCGCACCATGCTTACTGGATCTTCCTTCCCCCTTCACTCACTCTGGGGTTCCTCAGAGTGTTAGGTTCCTAGCAACGTTTGGTGTTATATCATACTCCTTATATTTAAGGGAGAATTACTATGCATTCATGTATAAACAATTTAATTATGAAAAAGTTTCACATAACAAGTAAGAAGCATGCAATAATAAAAGTAGATGTAGGAAATAATAATAAGTTTTATGATATTAATTTGTTATACGATTTTTTTTTAGTAATTACATTGTTTATGTGAAACTATACAGTAATTCTCTCTTATATTTAGTGGACACATTTTTCTTTTCATTAGTGTTAGCAGCGGCATTGAAATGTTATGACAAAATTTAAGGACAACCTTGCACCAATTAACATTTTATATATTTTACCTAATTAATACTTATGGGAATATAGTTTTAAAAGCAAATATCAATTAACCCCCATTTTTTTTTGCATAACATAAGGAATATACTCTACCAATCAGGAAGACTAATCTCTCCCATAAGGTTAACATCTCCCAAGTTTGTCTGAGCATGTCTGTTAATCAATTCTGAAAATCAATTTTATACAACTCGAGACAAAACTCTCTCACATACTCACCTCGGATTGTGTGAAATCACTTTTCAGACCAAAATTTTGTTACTTCACAAACAAGCTCTCTAACACGAACATAAAAGCTACAAATTGGATATTTAGCTTATCATTTATGTTAACCTAAGTTAATTCTATCTCCTATTCTTAATATGAAATCTAGTTTATAATGTAAAATTGTACTACAAACTAGATCTTATATATAAAATATAATAATGCATTTGGTCTGACAAGAATATTCTCCTTTTGCAATTACCAAACCCATACTTGTCCTCAATCCCACTTGGACGCCTAACACATACTATTTACAATTAAAATGTTCAAAGATTGAGCCTAATTAAGTTCTAGCAAAATATTGTGAAGTTAATAACTGTTTTCTTTTGCTTTCTTCTTCTATTCATTCAAACATAATACTAGCAAAAACAATTTATCTTCCTTCCATTTTTCTCACGTTTATTTTTTCCACTTCATTATACAAATATTTGAACTTATCTCCTTTTTTTTTGTCAGAAAAATCCTAAACACCTCCAATCCACATATATGTCTGAGATTGAAGATTTTTCCTATTTGTACAATAAGTATATATGATAGAATTGATTCTCTTTTGGGGCAAATAAATATAAATAATAATGGAAGCTCTAATACCAACTTCTTTCACGATACTTCAAATCTTACATGTACAATGAAACTCTCGCAACACACACACACACACACAACACACAACAAACACACACACACTGTCTCTCTCTCTCTCTCTCTCTCTCTCTCTCTCTCTCTCTCTCTCTGATTCTCATAATTGGCTAATAATAATAGTTGTAGAGGACAAAATGTATTAATTAATAAAGAAACTTTATTCCCATCATTCCACATAATTTCAGCGAAGGAATCGCAACTACCAGTTTTGTTATCGTTTCATGCAGAGGTATACATTTTAGTTAGGATGACTGATGGGTTTGACTCAATTGTTGTTTCTATTTTATAATTTTATTTTATTCTATCTTTGGGTATGTGATCCAACTCATGTTGATTTTACAATAATTAGCCTTGGCCCCTACATCAAGTGGCTCAACCTCTTTTTTCATGTACATGCAACACCTAAATCCTAACTTGTTGGTCCACAAAGGAAAAATTACACCTTAACTAGTTTCTTCTTCTTCTTCTTCTTGTTTGCTAATAGAGCATCAAGGGATGAGACGGAACCGGCGCAACTTCATCTTATGTCCAGTCCAGCAAAATGATGCAGGCCCGGTTTGGATTAGAAAATAGAAATTATTTTTTCAACATAATTTAAATTTTATAAGGTAAACATATAAAAAAAGTTTCATTTCGATTTATATAAATGTGTTTTTGCAACCTTATAGAAAATATAACTTTAGGATGACCTTTTAATCCATCTCACTTGCTGTCTGAGGATATCCAGTCTCAGACGAGATGTTCCGACTCTTCCTTTTAGATTTTATTATTCGAGCTCACAAAAATCAAGTTTAGTAGGATGCTCCCCTCTGAACTGTTAACTGACAAGACCATACTCTCAGACTGTAAGTCTAAGAGCTTGTTTTGGATTAGCTTTTGGAAAGTGATTTTATGCTATCCAAGGTAAGTACGTGAGAGGAATTTTATCTCGACTTGCATGGAAGTGATTTTAGAAGAGTGAAACAAACAAACTCGCAAACCAAGTACTAGCTTTGGCTTCTACTGAATCTTTTCTTTTGTTTTTTTTACCCCAGAAATGGTTTTGTGGTCCAAGTTGCAGCAATATTCAATAATGAAAAACCAAATGAGCCTGTCACTGTCCCTCCCTGAGCGTTTCCTGTGTCTTTCAGTCTGAACTCCAAACCGGCCACAACCTTAAATCTCCATCATATTTGCAGGAGAATGAAGCTGATCAGTTCTCAACAAACACTGTTCTATATTACCCTTGCATCTAATGCCGGGGCACATTTCATCACCAATCTAGGGTCCGTTTGGCAAAGCACTTTGGGAAAAAGCAAAAAATGCATTCCAATGAAGTATAATGCATTCAGCCTAAAATGGCCCTTTTGGCTATGCATTTAAGGAAAATGCATTCATTTCAAAAAACAGCCTTTTGCATTTAAGGAAATTGGAATGAGTTTTTTCTCTCCCTAAAATGCATTCAACCCAAAATGCATTTCATGATCTTCCCCTCTCTCACACATTTGTCCTCTTCTGAAAGTAGACAGTCTACTTTTCACTCTACAAATCCTCTTCTTTTCATGGATTGAATATTTACACCATGCATTTTTCTTTTTTCATCAATTTATTTTTCCCTTAAATTATGGCAGTACACAAAATAATACATATGAATATGTCTTATTTAATTATATTCATATTCTTTTAAGTCATTTTCCATAAAAATTTATTTTTTAAACATTTATGCAAATAAATTTTTCTTATAAATCACATTACATTTTCTAACTTCTACCCTATCTATATTTTCCAAAAGTCAATCTATCAAATAGTTACTTTTGTCACCATTTATCCAAGCGAACCCCTAGATTACTTGGATGAATTTTGGATAGTATAGGTTTGTTTTGATTTTTATATTTTAAATTTTTTAATATATGTAAAATTTAAAATTTAAACTAAAGATAATTTTGCAACTGTTACTTCTCAAAAATGAATTTATTATTTAAAACAAAACACTAAAAATGTTAAATAATTGGACCATTCATATCATATTTAAAAGGTCCAGATTTGATTACAATGATGGCCATTCATATGGGTTGATGATGCCAAGATTTTTATGAGGTCAAATAAAAAATCTAACATCCAAATTGCTTTCACAAACAAAAATAAAATCGTAAAATTAAAAATCCAACTGCAAGGTTGCAACAGCAAAGCATGCAGTTGCATAAGTAGCCGCAACAGCAAGAATACCACACACTGTGACATGACAGGCATGATGACATAATGACTCCCTGTAGATGATTTTTGCTCACCTCACCAGTAGTCACCCAAGTGGCCAATTTCATTTCATACCAAACCAAAAAAAACTGTAAGATTCGTCGCAATTGAACATGAAACTGTGATTTGCATTAGGTAGTGCGGATACAAAATTAAAGAGGGGCATTATACTTAATTTTTTTTAAAAAAAGAAAAGAAATGAAGAAAGAGGAGCATTTAGTGTCAATGATCATGAAAACATGGTGCAGAACTACCATAAAGAAATATTCAACCAGGTAAAGAAGGTACCAAATGGTTTTATGAATGAAAAACCCGCCATGAACGTCAATACTATTTACAAGTAGATTGAGTCTCACGTCAGGCCGAAAGTATACCTGTCTTCAAAACTCTCTGAAGCCTCCTTCCCTGATTAAAAAGGTCCATTATAATGATATCGAAGAGCCCAGTGTTGAAAAATGTAGTTATTTTATACATTGAATCACCTGATCTAAAACATTCAAGCATTGCATAAGGATCAATTATATCAGATGTTGGGATTGCAGATGTGCTGATCAAGACAAGAATGTGCCCTTTGTTTTAAGCTGCTCCAACTTTTTGGGAGAACCTTCTAGGAAATCTGCTTAAAAAAAAAAAAGGAATTCAGACTGTGCTAATCATAGTTTGAACTTTGAACTGGTTCTGTTGGTGTGAACCTAGTGTTAGGACGGTTAAGTCAGATGTGTTAGATAAGGACTGGACCAGGTAATGAGAATACCAGGTAATGAGAATAATCAGGAAAGACCCAAAACAACAGAGAATATATCAGATCAAATGGGCGGAAAGTTGCTACAGGGATTAGATATTTGTTCTTCTTTAAAAAAGCTAGTGACTTTGTAATCATTGCCAATTTTTGAAATGACAGCTTTGGCTTCAGGTGAAAGTAATGCTAAGCAGGGTTGACAACCAGTGGAGCTTGTTCAGGTGGCAATCAGATTCCAACAGAAACCGTTGCCATAGCTATAATTGATAATGCAGAATCAAGTGGTCCTAGCGTGAAGGATTTTAAAAGTAATGAAGAAAAATGTGGATGATGCCAAGGGATGCAGATTAAAACTCACAAACAAGCTCTCATAACTCATAAGATCCACGAGGCAGGGGTTGAAGACGGTGTAAGTGATGATGACAAAATATCATTATAAGCTAATGTGCTTGAGGATGATTGTCATGGTTATGAATATGAATCAGATGGCACTCAATCTTTAACTGTTGAAATAGATATAGGGCAATATGAAGAGGATGATGACTATGAAGATGGTTAGGTTTTAGAACTGTTAGAACACTCACAGGACTCCATTTTGTGAGGAAAGAGAAATTTGTTTTAAGAAATTATGATGACAAACTTATTAAGAATGAAGTCTGAAAGTGTTCATTGTCCAAACATTATCTCATGATGAAGAAAAGGAAAGTAGAACTGTTACAGTGAAAGGAATTGTGACAACAATGGTATTGGCATTGAATCAATCAACAGAGTCTGATAATTTCACTGACAAAACTGTGTGCCTACAAGAGTAATTGGAAGCTGAAGATGTCATTGTTAGCTCGCAAGTGAGGTTGTTAGATCTTTCTGAAATGAAGAAAGTCATTAAAGCTACGGAGAATGAATAACCAAGACAATAATGAAAACCATGGATTTGATGTTGCTCAGTATGCTAAGGAGGTTGCTAAGAACCTGAACGTGGTTATGAAAGCTGACACAGATTCGCCAAAGATGGAAGGTCTCCAGGAAAACTAAACATAGCTTTGACAGTGGCTCTTTGATTAGATTCTGTTATGGAATCTTATCAGCAGTTTTGCTCTCAGGAGAACAATTCATTCAAACAGCGGAAACGATAGGGAAATGTAATAAGGTTTATTTTATGCATTAGAAAACTCTTTATTTCAACATGATTAGGGTTCTTTTGTTCTTATAGAAGGAAAAACACAGAGAGTATACCAGCATATCAAGGACTTGAGCAAGTTTTGAAGAAAAGAAAACATATCAAACCTCAATCTCAGTGTTAAAAAATATGATATATCAATCGAAAGATGCATGAGCAGCTGAAGGGCAGCTCTGTTGTGTGATCAGCCATGAGAGTTTTAGAGATTATGCAAGAGTTTGCCATGACTAGGGTTGATGAATGTATATTATGAGGTAAAATAAAAAAGTTCAAATCTTTCAAGCTCTAAGTCAGCTTTTAGAAGAAATTGAATGTTGAAGGTTAGGCCAAAAATTAAAAAAATAAAATAAAATAAAAACCAGAAACGTTAACCTGAATGGCGCACCCCAGAAGGTAAACAATATCAGATTAGTGGCAAAAAAGGCTAACAGAGGGAAAATAATAAAATTATCAGCAATATGGACACATTTGCAAAATCACATGCCATCATACAAAGAAATGAATCACACAGGTTGCAGATGGTTAAAGGAACAAATCACCTTGAATTGATATGGTTATTTTACATAATACAAATCAGAGGCCGAAGCCTACTGCAAGAATTGTGAAACACAGGCTTTCATTTAGAACTAGCCAGCAACTTTCTGCACTAATTATCCACGTGTACAAATTACTGTTTATGCTTCAGCAACAAGAAAATTTCAAGAGCAATGAATTTTTTTAATGATAATTCACAGTAATGAACTACACAGTCAGTTTCTCTGAAAATAATTTGAACCAAAATTAACAGCCACAACTAGTCAGCTAAAATCCCACGTGTACTAATGGACAACTCAGATGAGCTCAAGGGGCAATGCATGAAGAGCAGTATGAAACATTGTCTTCAAAGAGGCACAGCATGGAAATTTACCATATCAAAAGAAGGCCTTACTCCCCTGTTATTTTCTTTTGCAGAACTGTTTACCAATATGTTCCAAGTGACTTCATTAGGTATAAACCCATTCTCCACACCTTTATATAAAAGTAAAAATGCGTCATTAAACAAACCCTCCTTGCAGTGCCTACCTATCAGTGTGTTATATGTAATAGCATCAGGACATATCCCTTCAGCCCGTAACCTGTCAAAAAGGTTTAGAGCCTCCTGAACATGGCCAATTATGCATAGACCATTGATGAGCGTGTTATATGTGACTATATCTGGTGTCAATCCACGATGAATCATATCCCGAAGAAATAGAAGGGCATCATTTACCTTTCCAGTTCTACATAGGGCATTGATCAAAATGTTGCAAGAGATAATACTAGGAAAAATCCCTTTGCCAAGCATCTCCTCAAACAATTTCAATCCCTGTTCAATAGCCCCCACTTTACAGAAAGCTTTTATAAGGCCATTGTAGGTAATATTGTCTAGAGGGCACCCTCTAAATAGCATTTCATCAACAAGTTTAAGTGCTTGCTGTATTGAATCTTTCCCAAGAAATGCATGAATCAGTATGTTATACGTTACAGTGTTGGCAATAACACCCTCCAAGAACATGTCCCGATACAACTGCAAGGCTTTTTCCAACTTATTATCCTCACAAAGACCATATATTACAGAATTGAATGTATATATGTCAGGTTTACATCCTTTGCTGGACATTTCCGCAAAAACTTGTAAAGCTTCTTGAACCTTTCCACTATCACAGAGAGCACAAATCAAGCAATTATATCCCACAGTGTTCAAACTGAGACCCTTAGCTGACATTTCATTTACAACTTTAATGGCTTCCTCTAATCGGCCTTCCTTGCAGAAAGCATTGATCAATATGGTGTATGTAATAACATTAGGTTCAATGCCTAGTGATGGCATATCATAAAAGCATTGACAAGCTGAGAATAAATTCCCATTCTTGCAAAATCCATGGATCAATATGTTAAATGTGAAGACATCAGGCGCATGGCCTGCAATTAACATGTTATTGTACAATAAGTCCATGGCCTCATCAAAGCGTCCATTTGAGACATATCCATTGATTAACGTATTATAGATCACATTATTTGGGTTAGGAACTTTACTGAGCGAGGCCCTGGCTTCATCAACTCGACCAATCATACACCAGCCATGCATCAGAACACCATAAGTTACTGCATCAGCAGCAAAACCTCGAAAAAGCATTCTATTCAGCAATTTTTCGGCCTCATTAATTCTTTTGGCCCTGCAGAGACCATGGATAACATCATTGATGGTTTGAACATCTGGTGTACAGCCCATCAAGAACATTTCTCCTAAAAGTTGCACAGCTTCATTCACTCTATTACTTCTGGAAAGCGCATGTATCAGGGTTTGGTATATCACTGAACTTGGTACACAACCATGCTTTGTCATGTCTCTAAGAAGTGAGCAAGCTGAATCCACCTCATTAATCATACAAAATGCTTTCATCACCACTCCAAATGTGTAGACGGTTGGAGAGATTCCTCTGCTTAACATGTCATAGAAAACATTCGGTGCAACTCTGGGACAATTTCCAGAAACCAGGATATCTAATACAACATTATATGTCCTAAAAGTAGGCTCACATGAATAAACACTCTTCATATCTAACAAAAGCTTTGTAGCTTGCCCAGGCAACCCAGCTCGTCCATGGTATTTCATAATCAAAAGAAAAAGTGATTCTTTAAAGACAATTTTTTCTTCTTTCATCTGCAATAACAACCTGTCTATGATTTTAAACTCACTGGCTGCACCAAGCTTATCAAATAAAATGTAGTATGCATCATAGGAATGACAATATCCACTCTGGGAACCTGCCCATTCAAATATCTCAATTGACGTGGGTACGTCAAGTGGGAGCTCCAGCAATTTGCAAAGCTGAACGGGACTAATTCGATTAAGAGACCTTCGAAGCTGTTTAAGATCAAAAGGCTTAAGTAATCTCTCCCATTCAGTCTCATTGTCAGACCCATTACCGTTCAAGACTATATTACTCCCATGTGTATTGACTGCAGTTGAGCAAATAGCAAAAGAATGGATTCTGAGCAAATCCCGAGTACTTCCACACACATGGATTGGGATTCTCAATGTTTTCAACATCAATTTTGTATAAAGGGTCTATAAATTAAATCAAGGAAACTAACCCCATGAAACGAGGGAAACCACTTTGTGTCAAATAAGGACTGCTGATAACAGAATTTGCTAATTTACATCTTGAACCACAATCTTGATCATAGCAGAACCTGTAAAGAGACCCTAAAATTAGTGAAACCAGGCCACGTTTTAAGTACCTGATTATCAGGTGTTTCAGTAAAATATGCATCAAGGCTTGAGTAAAAAAACATGTACAGAGTATACCTACTCAAAGGAATGGCAAACAAAACATAAATCCAAAGCACAAGGTCTAGATAAGGAGGAAGGCAAGGCGAGAACGACAATTCCTAAATAAAAACAAGAAATAATAAATTTCAAGAGAACAACCTGAACAAACAAACAAAAAAAAAAGTATGGACAGAAAAATTCAAGCTTCATCTCACAAGCACATATTTAGAAAAATTCCATCAATTCAGCACAAATTTACGGAAGAGATAAAAGCAAACCCAACAGGAGGAGGCGTAGTGTAACACCCTTCTCATTACTGTTAATCCTTCCCCTTAACATAAAGGTTCTCACTTTTATTGTTGGGATGTGATTTTCTCAGAAAATTTAAACTTTTTAACATTCTCTCATAATCATGTATGATAACTCCATTGAGCCAAGTTTGATCCTAGGACCATTGGGTTAGCTTATTTAATCTTTTCAATCCATGTTCACACTATTATGTAAAATCACGTTTATAAATATAATATTATAAGCTAGTCACCACTAATGGCCATACTCATTGATGTCACTCATCTGTAGTCCTTTGAGGTTTCTGGCTTCCTCTTTAAAGAGGACTTTTACAATCCCACAAGTACTCTACATACTAGCTATTTGCAAAGCTAACATTTGTACTCTTTTTTTGAGTACCACTCTGTTAAGAGCATACAATTGTTCTCCCATAGAACCAATTCATCAGCATGATACATCATACATAACAAATATGACACAAACAAGCATGCGTAATTAAATTTATAAGAATAAAATAAAAAAGGTTTATATCTAATATTTCTTCTTCCATTTTACCTTCTCCACATTTCCTTCTTCCTCAATTTCCTTAGTGGACTCAGACTAGTATCAAGTTCTGGATGTTATTATACATATAAAGATATATCATTACTTATAGGAAAATTTGATAGAATTGAATTCTTATTCATATTCCCAGATTCCACCCCTTTTCGGTGACTCTAATTGTGTCTGTGTCACTGGTACCTAATTTTTTTTCTTTTATTCCCTTTTTAGAGAATTCACCACTTGGAAATTCTTTATCCAAGTATTAGGAAAGGGGAATCTCACTTCAATTGTGATCTTTTATAATAAATCACTTCACAATATTTCAAAACTTCCCAAAACCCCAATCAGCATTAGTAATGCTTTTAAATCTATAACAAGCTTTGAAAAATCATAACTTAATCTGAAGAATTCCAATTGCAGTGATTCAAAGCTCTACTCAAAGTTCTTTCCATCCTCTATAAAGGAAAAATAAGTTTTAGCATAATATCTTAAGCATTGCTGCACAAAAACCAGCGAAAGCGCCTTCTGTTTATTTGGAAAAACGCATTCCTTCCAGCTTTCTGCATGAATCTTTAAAAATTCATAACTCTTTAGACACACATCAAACTAATATGTTCTAAGACTCATCTTAAAGCTTATGAGGTGTATTGAGTGCTCACCAAATTTCAAGGACAAAGGAAGTCATTAGCTTTTGTTTTAGCATAGATAAAATCAGTGTGCTAAAACTGTAACTTGGCGTTAGCCCAATTTCCTAACACTTATTGGTTTATATCATCCAAATCAGATTTCAATTCAATTTAGTAGTAGCTATTCCTCAATCATACCTTTACAAAAATCAG
>QFDD01008324.1:0-10670 GCA_006871305.1 Vachellia collinsii | reverse complement strand
TAAGCTATGTTTAGGAATAACTTTTTTAAGTGATTTTACACAATCCTAAGTAAGTATGTGAAAGAAATTTTATCTCAATTTACGTAAAATTGCTTCTTAAGTGATTGACAAATAAACCCTATACTAAGGACGACGACTATATGTTATTTCTGGTCTAGCTAGCTAGTTTTCCCTCCTTCCTTTGACCTCCATGTGTCTTTACAGATTTTCTGAAATGATTAGCACCAAAGTCAAGCTGTCACACTCTTGAGTCCTCTTAATTAACTTCACTGCCCACGAGTTTTGTGATTTCAAATGTCTTATCCCAACCCCACATATAATCAGTATATGACAAAAGCAGTTTCAGAGAAACAGTGGGTTCCTTTTCCTTCGTTACATGTTTTGCGTGTTGCGTGGAATTATGACCCAGTAAGTCACATACAACCATTTCTTCAAAGGGTTTGTTTAGGAATCAATTTCTAAAATCATTTTCGCGTAAATCGAGATAAAACTTTTTCACATACTTACCTCGGATTCTGTGAAATCAAAGTTTAAAATTTAAATTTTGTTACTTCCTAAATAAACCCTAAGTTGATTTCTATTCTCATGTACATGCATCCCACATAGCTAACATTACTTATGATCGTGACTTCTAGTTTTCAAATCCAATGTAATTTCTCGTATGGATCCATAGTAGTTTATTCCCTCCTTTAGATAGTTAAACTCCAATACGAGTTTCCTTTTTCTTTCTAACCATGAGTTATCTCTTGGCGGTAGTAAATATATGTACGCTCACCCTGATATGATCATGTATAGGAGCTTGAGGCCCCATTTCCAAGTTAAAGAATGAAATAAAAGTTGTGTTTCTATATTTCCTGCAGGAGATTTGACTTTTCAATGTATCCATTAATCAATGTATTTGTTACTTTTAGGTGAAATATTGATGATAAAAAGACAATAAAACCTGGAAGGAAGTTGGCATCAGCTGTAACGATGATTGGATTTGTCGAGAAAGATTTTTTTTTTTTAAAAAAATATGCAGGCAGGTCAAATCAGATTTGGAAATTTATGCCCAAAAATATAATAAGGTGGCTGCCCCACTTTGCACAAATTCTTGTCTTTTACGCCTTTCCCATGTCATTATTTAAAATTTAAAATTTAATATTTAATTACCATATCAAACCTTGATCTTGCTTCTATTGTCAGCTAAACCTTTTTTTCCAATGGTTGAATGAGTTCTTAAAGCCGTGCTTTTCTATTATTATCCTTGTTAAATTTAATTACAATTTTGACTTCTCAATTTTCTGTGTTCAGTTGTAGCTAGGAATCTCAGCTCCTTCATCTTGCTTCTATTGTCATGTATTCATATGCTCCTTATTTTTTGGCCACTTCTGAGTGTGAGACTTGTATCCATTAAACACATACAACAATTATTTAGAAATGAAATATAATCATTACCAGAAGAAATGAAATTTTAGAGCTATTGGGTGCGTTGGCTCCCACAGTTTCCGCACAGGTAAAAAGGTCTACTTAATTATAGGTTCCCTCTAGGTCTAAATTAATACAACAAGTTTAAATCGTTGACTCGGCTGTCTCATTGTCTCTTCAATTTCATGGAGTGACATAAGAGTTTATAAGTATCTCATTGTACCATATCACTTCTCTTGTAGTACTCCTAAATATAAATCTAGTTTAATCTTATATTTAGAATCAAAAACAATAATGTTATTCACCAAAAAAAAAACGATAATAATGTTAAGGATTAGTCTGATTAAATTTAAAAAATGATTTTAGTTAGAGCAGTGAAGGGGAGTATGGGTGAGTTAATTAGATACGAGGGTGCACTGAAAATAATACATTTTTAGTTTATTTAGATTATTTCCCCCCAGTGGCAAAGTTTCCCCCAACTTTCCCAGCTAAAATCACTTTATTTTTTGGTGAAAAAAAAATTGAACAACCAACTTCTAATACTTTTAGTGCAACAAATCACCCTGAAGTTTCCGAAACATTCATACCCAGTTATCTGTTAAGAGAATGATTTTTAGCCATAATGTATTACGGAAAATGATTTTTGTCCAGATTGCATTTTAAAAAATGAAAACTTATCAAAAAAACGTTGTAAAAAGTGATCAGTTTTGATAAAAAGTGATTTAAAAGAAAATGAATGTGATTAAATAATATACACATATGTATTTTATACAGTGTCATAAAATTAGGAAAAAAATAAATGATTAAAAAGTAGTTAGAATATCACATGTCTCAACTTAACATATTTAAAACACGATTTGTAATATTATAGGTTTCAACTTGGAATATCTAGATCGGAACTTGTAATTTTCATATTTAGGTCGCAACTTGATATGTTTAGATCACGTCTTGGAATGTGAAAATCAAGATTTGAAATGTCATATGTACTTATATAAGAAGTTTTTTATTCTCTTTCTATCAAAAATACATTTTGGTAAAAATAACTCTCAAACATGCTTCCTCTCTCCAAATGCATTCCTAGCCCTTTAAAATGAATTGCCAAACATGCTCAAAATTATAAGGCTATGGAGGGCGAATTGACCGGCCAGAGAACTGAAATCTGTGTGTGTTCTCCCAATACAAAGAATCTGTCAATGGCTGCGCATCATGAAAATCAAAGTTTGCAGATTAGAGAGTACTAGCTTTATTCAAACTTGAAACCAAACGGTGCCCCTTGATGTGACACTTACCTCTATTCCCACTACGTACGTTAACTCTCAATTTTCCTCCATCGTCGTCCTCTTATCTCTGTCTATATCCTTGATTTCGCGACTTTTGACTCCACCCTTTCTCCAGTCTCAGTCTTCTAGAAGATCTGAAATTAGAGTTCAAACAATAGAGGAAAAAGAAAATTTGGAAACAAAGAAAAAAGCAAATTTGATTATATATATCAATCAACTCTCTTCAGAGTTCAGACTCATTCCTTTCTTGTCTATGTTTTTGTCTGTTATGGTTGCTGGAAGGTTTTCGTTATTCACGGGATATATAATTTGTGTTTCAGTGAAGTGAGTACTTGCTTGCCTGCCAGGTTTCTGGCTCTCGATCGTGATGATCATGGTGGTCAGGGTCTGTTCACCAACCAAAACGGAAAAAAATGCACCGTATTTTTTTTTATCCGGAAAAAAAACTGATTTAAGTTGGACCCCCAAGGCGTGCCAGCCTAATGAAATTGACCTCAGTTCATTAAAAATTTGACTGCATTAAATTTTCCACCATTGGGTTAAGCTTGGTTGGTGAATTCATGGCCCCAGTCTATTGCAACCCTAATCACCCCCCCCTCCTCAATTTCTGACCCCCACACGCACCCCTTGTCTTTTTCTCCAAATTTACCTGTGTGTCATGTATTAACTGATCTTTTTATATTTCCATCGTTTTACTTCTCCATAATTTCATCTACATTAAAAAAATTGATAGATCGATTAGAAAAACTACTTGATATATCGTAATATCGAATTTAATATGAAGTGCCACAGTATTTTCCAAAAATCTGGTTTGAAACGAACTAGGGATATATATTGCTATTATTTAAACGGCCTACAAAGCTGCAGTAAACAATGTTCCATAATATATAACTATAATATGAGTAATTTGAACCAAGTCTTTATGATGGCAATCAACTAGAAACTTGTACATTCAATAGATCAATCTTAATATTGACTTTGATATACGTGTTTGGTGCGTGTGAGAGATAGAGAGAGGGTAAATTATACGAATAATGAAGCGCTCGACTTAACGACAAAACTTTATACACATCATGGTCGTAAAAAGCTGAAAAATAACTCAGCTTCTTTATTCAAATTTCTTAATTAGTCGTCCAAAAAACAGGGAAATTTTATTTTACTGATGATGCAGTCGCAGGATGATGAGTAAAATGTACTATTTACTACGGTAGGCAAGTCGGGGGAAAATGCAAAAGCCTGTCTCAAAGGGTTTGTCACTTGTTATTAATTAATAGATAGATTTATTTGTACTTACGAATTTCAAAACCGAAGTTGATATCAAGAAGGAAATACACATAATTATTATAAGTCTGTACAATTATTAAAGCTGATCGATGATGACCAAAGGAATACTACATATATCGAGTTGAAATGATTTATTCAATCATTTCGAAGACGAAAAGAAGGAATGAAAGAGGAGTAGTAGAGTAATTGTAAGTTACAATAAATTAATTAAGGGGTGGTCCAAGTATAGCTTAATTATAAATAGGGATAAATGAAGTAGAGGACTATAAATAAACAAGCATGTGTATGTATGTACGGGTGAACCTGAAAAAGGTGGAAGGAAATTAATGTAAATAAAGCAGACCACGTAGTTCCAAATACAAGTTGATTCTGGTTAGAGAAAGACAAGAGGAACAAACCTTATTCTCCTATTCTGGCAATACTCAAATTCTGGAATTTTCTATCCAAAAATACTCTTCTTTTCCGCTAGTCCCCTCGCATAAAATATTCATCTCTCTCTAATACAGTGTGATGGATGCTCTTGGAATCAAGTTTATTATCCCCTCCCACTTTTTTATATTATAATCATTCTCTCTCTTATAATTCTGAATTCAAGGGCTGGAACAAGGCAAAAGTACTGATGCCAAACTGATCAGAGAGAGAACACACACATCGATCGAAGAATAGAGAAGAACACATGGGGAGGGCTCCTTGCTGCGATAAAGCCAACGTGAAGAAAGGACCTTGGTCCCCGGAAGAAGATGCCAAACTCAAGTCCTACATCGAACAGCATGGAACTGGTGGAAACTGGATCGCTTTGCCTCAGAAGATCGGTACTATATATTATTACACACAACCCTTAATACGATATGTTTCTATTTCATTTTCATCAGCTTCTCTTCTTCTTTTCCTTTTCGTCTTCATGATTTGCTATGTGTATTCACTAATACTGCGCGAATTAGGAATTAACTCCCAAAATGAAAAAGTATGAGAAGTGGGAATCCTTTTCCTTTACAAGTATGTGAGGGTTTTACTATATGGGTATGTGAATCAGGGCTAAAGAGATGTGGGAAGAGTTGTCGACTTAGGTGGCTAAACTATCTTAGACCAAATATCAAGCATGGGGGTTTCTCTGAAGACGAAGACAACATTATTTGCAGCCTCTACGTTAGTATTGGAAGCAGGTATAAATACATATTATTATTGATTATATGCATAGTTTTTTGGCGCAACCAATTATTAGGTTAATCAGATTTGAATCCTGGAATGAAGTGAAGGGTTTAATAATATGGTGAAATTGAGCAGGTGGTCGGTGATAGCAGCACAATTACCAGGAAGAACAGACAACGACATAAAGAACTACTGGAACACAAAGCTGAAGAAGAAGCTTCTGGGGAATAATAAGCACCGTAAAGATCAACAATCACGTAGTAAGACCAAGCAGGAAGGAGCTAATATAATAACCACCTCTCCCAATACCTTACTAGTTCCTGAAATTTCTCCAAACACTATTTTCCCACCACCATATTGGCCACTCATGCCTGTGATATCTCCCTTGCAATGTTCATCAAATCAAGAATCATGTTTCAACGATCAAGATTCCATCAAAAGATTGCTTATGAAACTGGGGGGAAGATTTTCCGATGAGGATGATCACGACTATCACCCTACCCTCGATGCTTTGAATAATATTAATCCCAATCTATTCCCAGCTGATGGTATACAACCAGTTTGTGAAGAACAAGCAAACATGGCTTCTTCTTCCTCTTGCATGATAAATAACGGTACGGTAGTTAACAACAATCAGATGGAATTGGGCCAACAGACAGGAGGACTTGAAGAGATAGTATGCACTAATAGTAATTATACTTATCCACAAAGATTAGATGGACTCGAACTGTTGTTTGGGGACGACATGGTGGTCAATGACAAGATAGCCCCACCTGAAGATAATAACTCTCTCATTTATCAATCTTTTGTTCCTTCGAATTATCAGGGCATGCCACAGCACACACCACAACAATGTGCTTTCCCTGAGTTAAGGTTTAACCGGCCATAGTACTATTTAATTTTATCATAACGTTAAAGTACTGCAAGAAGAAACCTTGTATTTTTCATTCCGTGGATAATACAACAATCTGCGGTATATATATGTATGCATCTAGGTAGCTAACAGTTTGTCCACTCTATTCTCGTAATTGTTCCATCAGTACTGCGTACTCACGCTTGAGAGGTTTGTTAATTTACTACTTGAGGTGTATTTGGACTGCTATATATTAATGATATAATATTTTTCCTGTACTGTGCCTCACTGTACAAATTTTGCAGCAAACATGCACCCCTTGTAGCTACCTATAATTCCTAATTTCAACGACAGGTTAGTTCATCTCGAGCTTTCTCTAATTAATTCTGAGAAATATAGGATTCATATACACAAAACACATGGCAAGAGTCCTATATTATGAGAGAATTTATTGTGATTCTTTTTCCATTTCCCTTTCAGCATTCTCGAGCCACTTTAATAGAGTCTCTAATTATAATGGGCGGGTAGTCATATATAGGGATGAAGCATGCACATTGCCTAGGCTAGTTTTTCAACGGTGCATTTTGTTGCATATTTATTTCCAGTTAAAGGGGTAAGGCCATATGTGCATGTGAAATTGCTAGCTGATGGAAGAGGTACAGAATGATTATTTTTTAATGACCGTAACGTTTAGTAATTCGGCCTTCTTTTTCAATATTTGTAGCATTAAGCTAGACCCTATAATTGAAGTTCAACACCACTGTCCAAATAATTTGACCCTGAGCCTGTTTTTTTTCATATAAATGAGATTTACTGCTATTGCTATACTCGAACTATATTGCGCATTTTTAATCAACTGATGACTATCTGACTATTGGATACCTAGCTGGACCTTACACACACACACATTTTTAATTATATATGTTAACTGATCATTGCAAAAAAGTGGAATTCTTTTATATGTTGGAGCTATATAGTTGTTTTCTCTTTTAAAGAAAGAACCCTACATGTGATTATTAAAGAAGTTAAGTTCAAACACTTTGAAACTATGTTTCGAACCATCTTTTGCTAAAAAGGTGGAAAGAGTCTGGAGTTTAATCAATATATGATTGTGCGTGTTTGTGTAAATGAAAATATGGCAAGTTTATTCTTTTTATAATCATGATGTGGTCATACGTATAATTTCCGTTGGAGCCATGCGATAATAGAAGTCTAGAACTGCGTGAAAGCTTATATGTGTGTATGTTTTGTAGTTGCACAATATACATATTTAGCTCGTTTGCCATGATGAGTTCATTTTAGTCTATATAATCTACATAAATGGGACTTGTGCAGACAATCTAGCTGTGAAAGAAATAAACCTCTCCTAGGTTTTGAGTTGTGTGCACAACTAGTCTCCTCCTTAATATTTACAATATGACAAGAAAAAACTTTCTAATTAGTATCATTTCACCATACCATGAATGGGATGGATGATAAACTATATATATACTACACTATCTTCAGTCATACATATAAAAACTAGTTGATTTTTATTTTGTTGGGGGATCAAGGAAGTTAAATATAGTACTTAAAAATATTTATATTTATTAATTTTTTTCAAACTAATATATTTACTTTATAAACTGATAATCTAATTATGTATATAAATATTTTTTTAGTAGTTTATTTACCTTAATCTCCACAATAAAAATCAACCGGGTTTTATATTAAGGATCGGAAGTAGTATATATACAGAGTCATACGATTAGAGAGAGGGAGAGAGATGTGAAGAAGCGAAGAAATTAAATTTAACTTCACAACAAAATATGTTTCACTCATGAATAAAGAAAGACTAATTTGACACAAGATTAGGTTAGAACTTAGAAAGCACAGTTGAAGGGTGCCAAACCAAACCAGGACAAGAGACAACACACACAACCCAGTATAATTAGGCACAAATGAACTTAGAAAGAAAGGTTGAGTTTAAGATCAAGCTTTGAACACGTTAGAAGCAAAGGGACAGCCGTCATTATATTGGAGACAGGTTTAGAAACCTGAAAGAAAATATGAAAACAAATTAAAGTAATGAAAAAAAATGTTATGTAAACCTCATATTATGAGACAGAATCAGTTTAATAAACAACAATTTTTTTTTAGTTTAAGTTTTGTCCAACGAAAATGATGTTGAAACAGATTAAAAATACCCATAATTTAATTTAATTTTTTAAATTAAATGTTTTGGTTCCTCTAACTTGCAACCTTAACAGTGATATATCCGTCAAATGGATAATCTGTTATATTTCCATATATAGTTGAATATTTCCAGAGACGTGGTTTTCAGCTAAGGTCAAATATAGTTGGTGAACCTTAACGACAAAGTTGATCACCCATCTCCACCCAATATTTCAAGCCATTTAATATGTTTAAATATTTCATTAAGAAATATTGGTCCACCGAAACGTTTTCAATGTTACCAATTTTGCGAACCTAATATATTTTAGTCGGCATACAGAATGCAAGGAATTGGAATCCAATAATGCGAAATCCTTTTTGTATATTACTGACAATACCATTATTTTCCCTACCATAATAACTTATTTGATCAGTTTACTTGGTGTAACATTTTTGCTAGGAAGATAACAGATATTTTGGGTAAGATTTGAAGGCGGTTTTAACTTCTTCTTCTTCTTCTTTTTCATTTTAATTAATCTGAGCTTGAAGGGATCGACGATTAGCTAGGCATACACATGTCATCAAATCCACACAAAAACTAGATGATATCTAGACTCTTGCGTGTAGGGCTGACTTTCATCACACATGAACCGTTCTTATCCCGTTATCTGGCCATACGTTTCTAGATTGTGTGTGTGTAAGTAAAAAAAGGATCAAATAATTATAAATATCAACTATTTAACTCTACAACATATTACATCTGATCCACGCAACAAGAACCTCCCTACACATTTCTGACACGTTTGCTCAAGATAGAACAAAGGTTCGGTTTAGTTGATTACAGTTGATGCAATATTAACTTTAGATGACGTTTTTTTTTATTATAGATTTTTTGGTACGCTATGGTGCGTTAAATTAAATAAGCGGGCATGTATATAATTTGAAAGTAGCCAACGATTTTCTCAGTAATTTCAAACTAACTGCTTATAAACAACAATCTCTCTTGCTTAATCTCATAATCTATCTTTCGATTTAATTGGTTAGTTTTGCAGTCCAGAGACGCTGGATCTTTTTATATTTCACCCTGAAGAATCTAGAGTATTGTTAATTCGCCACCTTAGGAATAAATTACGCAAAGGTGGGTAAGTATATAAAATATACGGAAGGGAATATCCCAAACCCAGAAAGAACTCAACAGAAGGATCCTGGAACAAAAGACCAAGGATGATTCAAAACTTGAGTTGTGACAGTGAAAACAATATATGTTGTGTCAACTTTATGGGGGATAATATATAAGCTCCAAAACGACATCCGTGATAGGAGCCTGTAGCCCTAGCTACGCCCCAGACAAGAGCTAAACGACAACTTGTCGCACAACCTCCTTAATTTTATATGATTACTAAGGAAATCCGTATCCTGAGGCACTGATTAAATATAATGACAGCAAAATGATAAATTTCTTCAGCGTCAGAACACTGACAGTCATGTTCCCGTTTCTATATGCATTTCTTTATTGTTTCGGAATAACTGCAAATACATTTCTTGGTGTTGCCAATTATTCCTTTTCAACCAGCAAGATAACCGACAAATGAAATTGATTATTCCACCTAGGCTTATGTTATCTGACGCTCCTCTTAATAACTGGGTTGATGTATCTGTGTGCTGTCCTAGAATTCTGGTTAAAAAAATGGCATGTGCATGGCCGGAATACAATTTGTTGTCTTTAAATATTTTGCTGATAAGGATTTAATGATATAGGACGTTGCATATCAGATACTTCAGTTTTTTATAAATCAGATATTGCATTTCTTGACATTCTTTTGCGAGCATAAAATGAGTTTGGTTTTTTTTTTTCCCATTTAAATGAAAACCGCAAAAGTTGAGAGTCATAAGTAGCCATAAATAATGAAGTCGCAATATAAACATTGTAGAAAGATGCTGTAAATCATGCTTAATGATTTGAATAATTTACTGCGTACTTCGACCATGATTGAGTAAACATGTTGCAGAAGCATGACATAGTGATTATGCAATATTTGAATTCAACAGCAAGAAACGATCAAGATCTCAGCGAAATACATATATTTTGTTAGTAAAGAAGGAGAATATAATTCATATAAACAAAATTCTCACACCTACAAGATGCAACTTAAGAAAGAGCAACGGCATAACTAAGGTGATCGGTATACCTTGAAATTGCTGCACATGGTGAACTTAAGGCCCTTCATTTACATAACATAGAGCAGCGTTCCTCTATGCTACAATGAATAATATTTACAGTGAAGGAACTTTTACATTCTGAAAGCTATAAAACCTAGGAGGCAAAATCTAATTCCCGCCCTTTTCCTATCACTAGTCTAAGTGTATTTAGATGGTATTTACCATGACTGACAGAAGAAAGTTAACGACTTGATGCCCCCGCCTTAGCAAACTGACCGTGATTCATCATTTCGGCTGTGGGTTGCCTGGAATTTGAAAAGAATTTAAGTCATTGTGTTGGAGATAAGCGGTTGAATCCTTAATCAATGGATGTGGATGAAACA
>QFDD01008323.1:0-11716 GCA_006871305.1 Vachellia collinsii | reverse complement strand
TTTTTTTTTTGGGTAAAATTTATAAGATAATTAATATTTTTCTTAATAATATCTTTATATTAACAAGTATATGGGAAGAGCGAGTAAAAGATATGGCTAAAGTTGGGTTAAAATTTATGATAACTAATTAATTAAGGATAATATTAAAATGATAGGATTAATTTAAGAAGGTCAAATAAATTTAATCAACTTTCTCAATTTGATCAACCCAGTCCTATTTGTATTAATGTTTTTTCGAAGAGTATCAATTAATATGAGGTTCAGTTTTCATATAAAAAAATACTTTTAACCAACCACACAAACATGTGCTTCCTCACTCTTTTTATAATGACAGTTTGCTTTGTATACTTGAGGAGTACATGGGAAAGACAAGCCTTGCATTTAATTACTGTCTCCAAGAAGCCATGCATACGTAATTAGATAATATTAACTCCAGTAATAAATATAAGTGCTAGCTTAGAAGTAAATTTTGGTATTGAATATAATACTTTTTCCATTTTATCTCTAATATTTTTTTTTTTAAATTAATTTGTCTAACTTATAAACTAATATATAATATAATAATAAACATAAATATTTCAGAAATCATTTAACAAATGCTACAATTAAGTAATTTATTTAGTTTATTAATCTTATAAGCTACCAGATGTACCTAATGGTTGCCTGGGAATGCTCTTGGAAGACATTAGGTTGCTGCTAAGATTTTTTATGTTCACTAGGCTCTAGATTAGGATGTTTCCTTCCAAACTTATGCTTGGTTTTGTTTCTAAAACAAAGATAATAATTCAAAGTGACAATGGCATATATGTTCTATATATACCAAAACGAGGGCGACCGTTTTGACTTTTCTCCCGAAATGGCAACTTGTTATTTGTTCTTTTAGTGGATGTGGGTCCATTGATCCTAGCCTTTTAAGTTTTAATAGCCCCACACCAATTATTTTAGATCTATATACGTAACATATAATCTAAATTATATTAAACTTCCTTTATCTATTGAAAAGGATATAATTGACCATAATACCGGCATTTATTTTTATCAAGGACATGCCTATTTAGGACCTCTTTGTTGAAACTGTCATTCTTAAAAGAATCGCTAATTTTTCCAAAAAAAAATTCACTTTTATGAAATTTTACCTAATTAGAAAATATTCTTTAGATTAGAACCTATATAAAAAAATTCAAATATAATTTAGAGCTAACCTCTAGAACTTCATGTAATTTCGACATATTTTCTTTGAGTTTTATACACTCTCTAGTTACAATTAGTAAGAATAAATATTTTACAAATGTAATTTTGTCCCTAAAGCTACTCTCATTGAACAATTTGATTGAAGTTTTTAATAAATATCTCATTAAAAAAATACTCCTTTTTATTAAAGTTAAAAATAAAATTTTTAAAATACTCTAAATACGTCGCCGTCGTTGTTTCTTATGCCTAGTCAAATCACGTGGAGCAATTGGTTAGAAATTGCAGCTTGTAAAACCTGTGATTGAACTTAATGGTAGTTGTTTTTTTATTTGATAAGTTAAAATTACTTGTTGAATTGTTGCTATCATTACGTTTTTCAAATAAAGGGTATTTTTTGTAATTTTACTATGAAAATTTAGTTGGACTAATCCTCAGGACAAAGTGATTGGGGCATTTTGGAGTTCTGAATTAGATTTGTGTCTTTCTCCATAAGCATGTTCATAATCTTATGAGTTTTTTTTATAAAATTTATTATAACTAATTAATTAAGAATAATATTAAAATGTAGTATTAATTTAAGAAGGTCAAATAAAGTTAATCAACTTTCTCAATTTGATCAACCCTGTCCTATTTCTAGTAAGGCACAAAATGTAGTTTTTGAATATTAATTAATGTCTTTCCATAGAGTATTAATTAATAATAAATTAAGTTTTCATAAAAAAAAACCACTTTGTACTACACACACAAACATGTGCTTCCTCTTTTTATAATGATAGTTTGCTTTGTATACTTGAGGAGTACATGGGAAAGAAAAGTCTTGCATTTAATTACTGTTTCTGTGGTATTGGTGTGCAAAACTCCAACAAGCCATGTATGCTTACGCAAGTAGACAATATTAAGAGCTAGCTTAGAAGTGAGTTTTGGTATTAAATATAATACCTTTTCATTTTATCTCTTATATTTATCATTTTTCTTTAAATTAATTTACTTGATTTATAAAATAATATATAATGTAATAATACACATAAATATTTCATAAATTATATAACAAATGTTACAATTAAGTAATTTATTTAGTTTATTAATTTTATAAAATTATTCATTTATTAGTTTTTACATTAAAAATCAGATGTAATACTTTGAAGTGCCTGACTATTTTGGCATGAGAGACCTAGTGCTGCTGCTAGATGTACCTAATGGTTGCCTGGGAATGCTCTTGGAAGACAGGTTAGGTTGCTGATGTTCACTGGGCTCTTTATAGGATGTTTTTTTTTCAAGCTCATGCTTGACTTTGTTTCTAATACAAAGATAATAATTAAAAGTGACAGTGGCATATATGTTCTATATATATATATATATATATATTAAGGGTGACCAATTTTAACTTCCTTTTATACCAAAAAGAGGGCGACCATTTTGACTTTTCTCCCAAAATGGCAACTTGTTATTTGTTTTATTAGTGACAGTGGGTCCATTGATCTTAACCTTTTAAATTTGAATAGCCACACGCCAATTATTTTAGATCTATATACGTAACATATAGTCAAAATTATACTTTTTTGCCGCAAATAATCTAAATTATACTAGACTTTCTTTATCTATTAATAAGGATATAGTTGGCCATAATCCAGGCATTTATTTTTATCAAGTACATGCCTATTTAGGGTCTCTTTGTTAAACCTTTGTCATTCTTAGAACCACTAATTTTTTGGGAAAAAAAAGTCACCTTTATGAAATTTTACCTAATCAGAAGATATACTTTAGATTAGAACATATATAAAAAAAAATTCCAATATAATTTTTGGTTGCATATTTGGAATACTGTAAAATAGAAAAATATGCATTTAATTTTGGGACAATTATTATAAAGTCACATGTAAGATAATTAATATCAGAAAGGTTGTAAGAAGTTGTTAATGTGAGTAACTTGAGTTGTCAATGGTAGCTGCTTGAATTGTCAATATGACCTTTCTGATATTAATTCTGTTACATGGAACTTTATAGTAATTTTTTCTTTAATTTTTGATTGCATTGTACATATTTAAATTATAGTCTTGGTTAGTTTGTTATGCTTTCGTTGTACCCCTTTGTAAGAGTATTTTGACACAGAGCTAGTGCTTCCAAGCACTTGACAAGCTTTGAAAGACGTGAGTGATGAGAGGATCGTTGGAGAGCACATCCATCAAAGAAGAAGCAAAACTGAAACAGAAACAAGGAGCGATCAATGGAGAAAGAGGGGCTGAGAGTATAGTAGAGCCTAGGCACTAGAATGATGGCTACGCCGCCGCGATCATTTGAAATTAGAAAAATATTTGGTCACAGTCACAATTGGCTTGAAACCAAAAAAATGTCTATGGTCTTTGAAATAATGTTATTATTTTCACTCTTTTGTCCTTTTGTTCTTTTTTTTTTTTTTAAATTAAAAAAATCAAAAGAAACAAATTAGTTAAGAGACAATACAGATCTCTCTAGCTATAAAAAGAAAAAAGTTTAGACAAATTCATAGTAATTTATTCAAAAAAAAAATTCTATCGATCAGTAATGAGTGATGAATAAAGGGTTGTCGAGTTATATAAAGATTTTAAAGTTTGAAAAAGTTTATTATTGTATAACTAAAAAAAAGGTTCAATTTAATGAATTTTAACGATCATAAGATTTGATGAACATGAATACAAAGATTTTTTGGTTCATAATTAAATCAGCATCATATCAATAGGAATTATCAATAGAGAGTTGTAATGCTTATGAGACTGAACATTGATTAGAGAACTAAACCAAGATAAATTGAGTGTTCATCTCTTGATGACACAACCTCATACACACAAATCAGATTTGCTATTTCTATGACCTACTAATTGTTTTAAAAAATATTTGTTCATAAGAGAAAGAAAGAGAGAGTATATGTAAAGATGCGTAAGCTAATTAATGCCTGTGGCAATTTGCACTTTATTTATGACTCTGAGGTGTACTTGCAACCGATTACCAACTTCAAATCATGCTTCACTGGGTGGCCTGCTACATGATTCACACTTCGATGGATATTGGTCACCTCCACCACGCTTTTGTTTATTCAAGAAGAGGAGATAAAAATATAGTCAAAGGGATTAAAAAATCTGATTCCATAAATTAGACTAACTTGTGGATCCCACACGTGTTCAAAATGTCCTTTTACTTGCCATAATTTACCATTTGTGCCATTAGTCTATTCTCACTCCTCCATCTTTAAATTTATACAATTTTATCTTTCTCAAAATACCCTTATGTTTATTAATTTTTAATTACCAAAAATGCAATTCGAGAATTTTCCAATTACTAAAACTGTTTAAGACTTTGAAAAATTCCCATAATTCATAAGCTTATTATGATATTTTTTCCATTCTCAAAACTCAATTAAAAAATACCCTTAATTAATTTTCTTTCAAAAATACAAATTAGGTAATTTTCGACTTTTTATACTGTCGTTTCGGTAAAATATTTCTGAATTTCTACTAAAAATAATTTTATAAATTAGGTCACTCTATAAATTATTTTTAGCCACCTTAACATTACTTTCTTGAGGCTGATGGACAATTTAAATAATAATATGTGGTTAAAAATTTATTAAATAACCAAAATATTAATTGTAGTAAAAATTTCCTACGAACGTTCCTTGTCCATTGAAACCACTGCAGATACTAAACACAAATATCAACCATATGCAATAAAATTCCAAGTATGCATAATTCTTAATGAGAATTTAATCATTTGATTTAAATTAAAATATTAAATTCTCTCATTATTTTATGCACCCATATAATAATTTATTCTTCCATATTTTAATTTAAATACTATTTTGCAGAATTCTAGCAATTAAATAGTTACAAAATTTAATAATAATAACAATTTCAGTAATTGAATATTATGCAAAAATAAATTCTGCAATTATATTCCACAATTTGATGAAATGAATCATGCACGTGAAAAGCATAACTAAACTTAACATATAAGCTCAAAACAATTTAATTGAATATTTAACTAATGGTAATTAATAACATTACCGGATATAGAACTAAATGAACTTTATTTAGCCCCAAAATACTTTTTGGAATATTTTTCAAATGACCCAAATGAGAAACAACTTAATTGAGCTCAAAAGAAAATTTTCAGAATTAATTCAATAATTAAATGGCTCATCACAAATGTTATATAGTACAGTGAAATAACTGTATATGCACATTTTCATTGGGAGTTTTAAAAGTTCCCACACTTTTATGTATCCAAGCTTTGTTTAAAAATTAATTTCAGTATAATTTACTCACATAAAATATGTACAAAGGTCAAAAGTTGCTGAAATAGATAAATATTTAATTTCTTTCATTAATAAATGATACAGAAGGAAATTAAGTTTCAAGAAATATACAAAATAAATGGAATAAAAATAATACGACTCAAATATTTGTGGAATAAAAATAAAATGTCCATATTTACAAATAAAATAATGCAGAGTTCAGCCCAGAGTAAATAGAGCCTAAATAGGATTTCTTAAAAACATTGTCTATAAAAAGGCTCAAAACAGAAGCCCAAAATAAAGTTCTAAACTGGCCCAAGTTTTCAGAAAAGAAAGGAATTTTTGCATCGGCCCAAATTGCGTGGCCCAACTAGGTATCACTTTTTTTTTTATCTTGGCCCCAAAATTCAGAAATCCATTTCCCGTTTTTTGTCACTGGAATCAGAAATTTTCAAGAGCCCTGTCCATAAGCCGAATGCAGAAGATAATTGAAAAACAAGAAATAACAGTAAAATCCAAAGCCCAAACCTTAAGGCCCAATGTTGTAAATCAGAATTGTAATGTAAGCGGCCTTATGATTATGGATTCGATGCATGGAATCCACAACTTACTATGCTACATAATCTTTGTTTAACCAATTTGAAATCTTATATATATAAACACACTCAGATTAAGCAGTACTTCATCATGCATATAGAATATCTTATATAGAATCAAAACAAGGTTTCGAAAAGTCAGTTTCCCAATCAATCCCAAACCGAGCACCAGTAGTAAACAGATTCATCTTCATCGGTTATCGATTAAACAAATATTGCAACAGCAAAAAATTGATTGTGTATGTTCTTAGAAACACAAGATCATCAATATCAAAGTAATGGCAAAAACAATAAGGGACTGAAAAGAGAAACGTACCAGTAGACAATCCAACACAGTAAAGTGATAAGGTTTTTTTTTTTTTGTTAGAAAAATTGTGCTGATAACGTGTTATGAATTTAAGAGAAAGAAGATTAAGGAGAAAAAAATAAGAGCAAAAGAAGAGATTTCTTATTGATTATCTCAAGAGGATATAGTATATATGTGATACCTTATATTTATAGTTACGGATTCACAATATCAGGATAAATCAATATCTGAGATTACATGAAGTAACAAGGGGATAATAAGAAATATGTACATCCATATGATAATATTTATAACAATCTAAATTTTTTTCCCGTTTCCATGCATTTCGTGTCATTCCGTTTTTAATTGTCGATACCAATTCCAACCACCAAAAGGGTCCACATTTTTATTATTTTTCTTTCTATTAAAATATTCATACATGATGCAGGCTAGGGGTATAAATCTTAGATTGATAAACACCATAATGATCATAATAATAGTAATGATAAGATTAGTTGTGAATTTCCAAAACTAGATTTATTAATTTCCTAGCTATACTAAAGTTGTTAGTTTTTTTATTGACAAACATCATATTTGAATAAAAATTTAAGTATAGCATATTGATAATTTTATTATAGAAAATTAACAACTAATGTTTCGTAATTGACCACATTAGATTATATATGTATATTATCAAATTGGTTATATATATATTTACTTTTTAATTTTAATTTTTTTTGGCCATCCTCACTTTTTTGTTGGTACAAATAATTCCTTAGAAAACGTTGTATTCACATGGAGACATTGTAGGTTAGATCTCAAACATCAAAGTTGTTAATTCCTTTTCAAAAGTTGTCAATATGATAGAAAATTTTGTTTCCAGGAATTCAACAGAATAATATAGACACCTTAAGGAGATGTGTTCAAAACCATAAAATAAATTCTCATTAAGTTTGATGGAGTTATCAATATGCTACAAAAAGTAGTCAACTAACTCAACAGAGGCATCCGAGTGGAAAAGTCGTCAAAATCATTATATAACTTGTTATTTCCTTCGAAAGAGTTATCAATATAAAATTTTGTTTTCCAGAACCCAATAGAATAATATAGGTACCCAAATAGATATGTGTTCAAAAAGATAAAATAAGCTGTCATTACGTTTGACGAAATTGTTAATACACTACGAAAAGTTGTCAACTAACTTAACGAGAGCAATTGAGGCACTCTAGCGAAGCAGTTGTCAAAATCATTACATTATTTATTATTCTCTTTGAAAGAGTTATCAATAAACTATATGCAGGTATCATCTTAGTGTTTGTTTTTTAAAATTATTGTAAGACAGTTTCATCTTTTTGCTTAAATTTTGAAATCACCATTTGCTGACTACTACTGATCCATCATTTCCATCATTCATAGCAACCAATATGGTTTCAGAATTTTATTGGGTATTTATAAGGGGTTTTCCCTTCTTTATTTGACTTAATTAGAATTACTTTTTTTTATTAATTAGAATTACGTAGAAGCACACTTTAAGACAAATCAATCACTATAATACTTTTTCTCTATTTTATTATTTTTCTGACTAGAAAATTGGTAGAATTCAGCGGACCTTCTAATTTGTAAAGATGGACCGTCAATCACGGAGTGGTGAAATTCTTTATAGTTATTCCCTTCGAAAGAGTTATCAATATAAAATTTTGTTTTCCAGAACTCAATAGAATAATATAGGTATCCAAATAGAGATGTGTTCAAAAAGATAAAATAAGCTGTCATTACGTTTGACGAAATTGTTAATACACTACGAAAAGTTGTCAACTAACTTAACGAGAGCAATTGAGGCACTCTAGCGAAGCAGTTGTCAAAATCATTACATTATTTATTATTCTCTTTGAAAGAGTTATCAATAAACTATATGCAGGTATCATCTTAGTGTTTGTTTTTTAAAATTATTGTAAGACAGTTTCATCTTTTTGCTTAAATTTTGAAATCACCATTTGCTGACTACTGCTGATCCGTCATTTCCCTCATTCATAGCAACCAATATGGTTTTAGAATTTTATTGGGTATTTATAAGGGGTTTTCCCTTCTTTATTTGACTTAATTAGAATTACTTTTTTTTATTAATTAGAATTACTTAGAAGCACACTTTAAGACAAATCAATCACTATAATACTTTTTCTCTATTTTATTATTTTTCTGACTAGAAAATTGGTAGAATTCAGCGGACCTTCTAATTTGTAAAGATGGACCGTCAATCACGGAGTGGTAAAATTCTTTATATTTTTTTCTCTATTTTATTATTTTTATGAGAAGAAAATTGGTAAGATTCAGGGGACTATCTAAAGATGGAATGTCAAGCAAGGAGTGGTAACAGACCAATTAATCCCACGATTTCTTTTTTCTTTTCTTTTGACCAATAGACCCCTAAATTATATTTCAATATTCCCAACTAAGATTTATCTGTCACAAAATTTTCAACATTTTAACATTTAAAGTAGCCTATCCTCTATATATATATATATATATATAAATCCGAAGTCTTTAACGCCTTCCCCCCACCTTCTTGCATATCTTAATCTCTTAGATTGGGTGCAATTTTTCTAGATTTTTTCGTCAGAATTCCAAATTCTAATATTCTGTGCAAAATTGCAATTAGCATTATGGCTTTCTCTAGCCCGTAAAAAAATGAAATAAAATAAAATTTATCAACGTTTTTTTTAAAGCAAAACGGAGGCAGTGATGACATTATATTTATGTAAATGAATTGATTGATATGCCGTGAATAATGATATCTCCATTTAATTTATTGTTCGAGATTGAGGAAAAAAAAATCAGTGTTAAAAAGAATTGAAAAAAATTTGTTAATTTTTTCCATGTTACATTTATTTAGAGTCGAAAAACGGGTTAGCCCGCTGGTTGGCAGGTCAACTCGCTCAACTTGCGGGCCAAATGGTGCGGGCCTATGCGGCCCGCATCCTAGCGGGCTGGGAAAACCCCAGCCCGAGCCCGCCATGATGAGTTGGTAGGCTAGCCTGTTAATCCGCCATTTTTTTATTTTTTAAAATTTTTTAATGTATATTTATAAATTTTAATAAACATAAATATTTACAAAATAATTAATATGAAATTAATTAGCTTCAAAAAAAATTTCGGAATAAATTTTCATATATTATTTAACAATTATAATATATTTAATAAATTTTATTTATTTCAATCCTAAACATCTTTTAAAAAATATTCATTTTAATACATAAATAATAATAAAATGGAAATAAATATATACAATCATGTATTGTATGGTTCATAAAGATTTAACATTGTAAAAAATTTAGTTAAAAAATTACTTTTTAAAAAACAGAAAAAATAAAAAAAATAGGCGGGTTGGCAGGCTAACCCTCATAATCTAAGGGTTATGCAGGCTAGGCTCGTGCAGGCCTCATTTTTGTGGGCAACATTTTCTGTAGCCCGAACCCGCCTCAACCCCCGTTTTCCGGGCTCTACTTTATTGATACTCCCGCAACAATAATCAAATAAAAGGGAGGGGGCATTAAGGAAAATAATTATGGAGTTTTAGAAAAAAAAACATGCTATATTAATAAACTTAACTAACATATTTAATCTAATCAAATTAAATAAATAAATTCTACCTTTATGATTGGAGGAGTATTATTTAGTTTCTAATATTGTAATTCACGAACCTTTCACCACTAAAATTTTTAAGAGAAATTATTGTAAGGCTCCAAATAAAAGAATCAATATCTGTAAGGTCTTCATAGGTTGTTAATGGTAGCTGTTTCAGTTGTTAATGGTAACTGCTTCAATTGTTAATGTGACCTCATTGATATTAATTTTCTTATTTGAAACTCTAAATCAATTCCTCCAAATTTTTATTGAATAATATTAAATAGTTAAAACGTTCAAAGTTTGAAAGTGATGATGAGAGATGACCCATCGCTAAAGCGATGATGCCAGTTGAGCCCACCACTGGGTTTGGTTGAGGAAAGGTCTTAAAGAGTTGCGTGACATATTTGAAACTTGAAGGAAATGCATGTTTTCTTATATATTTAATATTTGAGATAAAATATAATTATCTTATTATGGCTAGTATGATCACAATCATACTAACTAATTATAACCGATGCAGAGCATTAACAAATATCCTACTAATTAATTATAAAATCATGCATTGATGTATAAATGTCAACTTGAAAAATTAGTGATGGAAGCAAATTTTTCAATATGATTTATAGCCTACGAGATAAATATGTGAGAAGAGTATTATTTAAACTTGCATGAACACATTTTTGAAACAATACCTCAAATAGGTATTGTAGAGACAAAGCAAGAAATGTACTGGCACCATGGGGATTGGTGTTTGGATACAGCTTTCAGTAAGTCAAAGGTCTTAATTATACCATTTTGGAAAAAAAAAACCACAATTGCGCAAATAGGAGTTTCTTAATTATACCATTTTGAAAGTTAATTTGAGACTTTTGACCAACTATAATTAATAGTTTTCCATCATCAAGATGACTTTATTTTTGTAAATATTTTTTTGGAAAGTAGTTGCTATGTTTATGTGTGTGTGTGTGTGTGTGTGTGTGACCTCATTCGCCTTGAAACACACGCAATGGAGCAATGATAACAAATCACTTAAAATTACATAAACAGAATAATAGGCCATTACATCTAAAATAAAACACATGCCTTCTCCTTGATGTGTGATGAATAAAGAAAAGACAATAAGAAATATTAAAATACGTTATTGGCAAACTTTTATATTTATTAGCTGACGACACATGACAGGGCAAAATGACGACATGTGATGTAGGTGAGGTAGCATATATATGATGACACATGATGTGCATGAACTGACGGTGATGTGGCAGTCTTTAGTGATGTGATGCCGGCCAACCGGCGATAATGTAGCAGTCACTGGAGTAATTTCTATTTTTTAATAATTGTGAAAAGTATTGGTGACAACAAAAATATCGTTGCCGAAAGGGACCTTCAACAGCAATTTATTTTTGCAGCTGCTAATATTTTCAATGACTATCGCTACGGCGGCGATAGTTTAGATTTTCACCTATTTTTAGATATTGAATTGTACAAAATTCTCCACATAAATTATTGGGAAAATTACTAGACAATCTCACAAGTGACTAAATCATTAAAGAGTTCTTTTGGCTGTTAAACATGTCATTTTTCACACCAGATCTTATCATTGTATGCTGCTAATTAATTTTTTTTGTAAAACTTTTGATATCATTTTATATTGATAAATTTGAACAAAAGATTAATATATTATTTGCGCGGTTTTTTCCTCCAAGGCTTGCTAGAGGAACCAATTCTCAAATCGCTCAAGGACTTGTTAAT
>QFDD01008322.1:0-11858 GCA_006871305.1 Vachellia collinsii | reverse complement strand
AATGTAATTGGATTTCTCTGCAGTTTGACGACAAATACCTTGACTTGAAGTCTCCCCACCTGCATGTGAAAACCGTGGTTTTTCCTCTCGCGGGGAGGGGGGCAGGGGAAGCCTCAAACGGCGGGCAACACTAAATTACATGTAGTCCAGGATTAAAATCGATGTATTGCGTCTTCCGCAACGATAAATACAGAAGGACGGTAAGAAACCACAGCAACGCAGACGAGTGATCAATTAAGAGTAGTAGCCAAGAGGACCATCAGTGATGGTCCCAAGTGCGGCGCACAGACATAATGCAGGCTCGCCCCCTAATAAGGCGACGTTTCACCGGAGAGGCGCATGAGGAGGGCCAAGCAATTACCGGCCAACTGGAACAGAATCTTGGAATCCTCCGCGAAGGGAATGGGCGACCCACCTTCCCTATAAGCATCTTCACACGCCTGTTGGTACGACAACACCGACGAGAACTTCACCCAAGCACTGTACACGTCGCCCTGCTTTATCGAATCCAAGCAATCATTTATAGTGTCCACGATCGATGAGTACTGGTCTGCGCATATGTCCAGTGAATCCTTGTCGTCTTTACTAACATCTGGGCTGGCCTGCAGAGTCTTGATTGTCTCAGAGACCTTTACGGTGATGTTCATGGTCGCCCCTATTTCGGCCTTCAAGGCCACGATGGGGTCAAGTGCGCCGTGGATGAATGGCGCGATGGTGCTCATGCACAGAGACGGCAAATCTGCGTCTCTGCACAGCGCTACCAGCTGAGCGTTGCTGGAGCTGACTTGGAGGTCGAGGACTCTGCTGTCAGAGGGGGATGGGGCCGGGGCTGCTGACGGAGGCTCTTCCAACAGTTTGAGGCGATGTGTGGGAACGGCGTCGATGGCCGAGAGGAGCGAGCAGCAGATCAGGGGAACCACGAGGATGATTTTTCTGCAAAGCTCCATTGTCTCTGTGTCTTCTATTCGAATAGGTTGGCTTGTGGAGCAGAGACAGAGGTTGGAAATGCCTACTGCTCCAGTGCTTGTAAATGTGTGCAGGGTTTTACTGAATATAGCACTTGATTCTTGTTCCCCTGGGGTAAATTTAGCGCCTTTTCTTAATATTGGTTTGCGGTTTATATGTTGTCCATGGTTCTCGATCCAGTGTTCACGCCTATATTCGGAAATTGAGGTCTTGACGCGGTCAAATTAACAAGGTGAAATGGCATTTTATATAATAAGGCATGCCTTACCATGTTCCACCAGAACGTAATGTAAATTCCAGTACCTATCTATCTTAATTAATCTATATACGTATATCTCACTCGAGATTAATCATGCTCTGCTCGTTCCTTTTTACAAGAAGTTTGTGATTTTTTTTTTGTGGGTGAATAAATGTATGGCTGGTTAGTTTCATTGTATTCACCAAGGGGGGAAAACTTCCGGCCTCCTTAACCGCTTGCAAAGAGGCTCATAAGAAAGCAGTGATATGCAATTATCACCGCTCAAATTTCACTTGAATAAGACGGGGAAAAGAGGAAATGTCCCCTGTTCCTTGCTAGCAAAGCAAATTGTGACGGCAGTGCGATTGGGCTGGAGGTAGCGGGGAATTAGAACAAGAGTAATTTTTTTCCCAAGCCCAATTACAGCAAGAAGAAATGGTAGTTTTTTTTTATTGAGCATGCGGAATGGATTTTTTTTTTTTTTGTGTGGAGGTATTATCCCAAAAGATTAAAAATTAAGTCAAGTTAATTAGGTCAATTGGGTCCAAGAAGACAATAAGATTGTGACACCTATGTTAAATTATCCATGTCGACACTTAACCCTAATGCAGAGAAGGCAATCTACATATTGCTCTTGGAGGAAGACAACGCTGCTTTGACAATATCAAATTATTAGCTTCGGGATATTGAACAAATTTGAAGTCCGCAAATTCGGAGAAGGCAGCGTATGTGTTTATGTCCAAGTCCACAAAATTTGAATACCCGCTCCTCTATTGAAGGCTATGGGAATCACATGCATGGTGCGTACAATTAATATATTTTTGGTTGCTTTTTTGTTTTTTCAATTAATTATTTTGTTAGAAGTTGAGAGGTATTAAAATAACTAGCAGCTGTCCCATGCTATCACACAGCCTTTTTGCTGACAATATCCTATTCTTTATGAATGCTAAGGAGGAGAATTGTAAGGTACTGGCTGAGATCCTGGCAGAATATTGTGAAGCATCGGGTCAAGAAGCCAACCTAGCTAAATCAGGATTAATTTTCTCCAAAAACACAACTGAGGAGGTAAAAGAGAAAGTTTGCTCTGTTTTGGGAATAAAAGACATAGAGGAGCCTGGAAAATATCTTGGTATCCCAAATATATGGGGTAAAACAAAGAGTCAAGCTCTAGCATATGTGAAGGAAATGATGGGGAGAAAAATAAAGGGGTGGAGTAGCAGACTTTTGTCACAGGCGGGTAGGGAGGTGATGATCAAAGCTATTATCAGCGCAGTACCCCTTTATCCAATGAGTTGCTTCAAGTTTCTCAAGAAAATCTGCAAAGAGTTGGATGGCTTGACAGCAAGATACTGGTGGAGTGGGGGGGAGGATAGGAGGGTGATCCATTGGAGGAGTTGGGATACTTTGACAGCTGCTAAAGGTGAAGGGGGGATTGGGTTCAGGGAATTTGAAGCTGTGAATGATGCTTTCCTAGCAAAAACGGCATGGAGATTGTTAAACAATCCGGAGGACCTATGGGTCAAAGTCTTGAAAGGAGTCTATTTTCCAAAATCAACTTTCCTTGAAGCAAAAAAAGGAGGAAGAGCATCTTGGATCTGGTATAGCATACTAGAAGGCAGGAAAGTTCTGATGGATGACCTATTTTGGAGGGTTGGAAATGGTTCAGATGTTAGGCTGTGGCATGATAAGTGGATCAAAGGAATTGATAGCAAGCTGGAAGACATTATTGCAGTACCTGAGGGGAAGAAAGATTGGCACGTGTCAGATATTGTACAGAATGGGAGATGGGCAATAGAGAGGCTGGAGGGATTAGTGCCTGGGGAAATATTAAGAAAAATTGAAGAAGTCTCTTTAGCTCACAATCAGAGAAAAGATACAGTAGTGTGGCTTGGTTCTAAAGACGGGAGATATGTAGTGAAGAAGGGGTATCATAGTATAAAGAGCAAAAAGAGAAGCAAGAATATGGGACCTAATCAAGTTAACATGTTGTCTGGTGAGATGTGGAAGCATGCATGGAAAATTAAAGTCCTCCCAAAGATCAATCACTTTGTCTGGAGATGCTTGGCCCAAGCACTACCTGTAAAGGACAACTTGTTCAAAAGAAATTGCAGCTCCTCCAATATCTGTCCTATATGTGCATCTGATCAGGAAACAGTAGATCATGCAATATTTTTGTGCCCTTGGACAAGAGGCGTATGGTTTGGAGGGATACTTGCTCTAAGGTTTGAGGATCAGAGTATGAGTAGCTTTTGTGATTGGTGGGTTAAGAAGGTATATGAAGAGAAGACATTTGATGATAGGCAGCTGGCATACTTGGTGTGGATGATGTGGTTGATATGGAAGGAAAGGAATAATAAAGTCTTTGAGCAAAAGGACCAGGAGCCAATGAAAGTAGTGGCCAATACTGGGAAATCACTTGCTGAATTCTGGAGCGCAAAGGGCTGGTCTGAACAGCCAAAATTACGAGAGAGAGAAAACAATCAAGAAGAATGGATCAGTGTAGAGAAGGGAACTGTAAGAGTCAGTTGTGATGGCTCATATAATAAAGAAGTGGCAGCAATAGGAGTCCTATGCAGGAATGAGGAAGGAAAATTTTTATGGGGATTCGGGGAGAAGGTAAAAGCTGACTCTGCAATAATTACTGAGATATTGGCTTTAAAGAAGACCATATGCTTACTACAGGAGCTGGAAGTAGAAAAAGCTGTTATTGAAGTGGACTGTGCTGAGGTTTTTTGGAGTTGCAAAAATAGATCAGCAAATGGAGTGGATTGGAGGGGCAAATGGGAGCTCCAAGATGCCATCTCAGCGTTGGAGAAGATGAAGAGGTATCAGATTTCCCTTATTTCAAGAAAAGGGAACATGGCGGCAGATTGGATTGCTGTTAATTGTGGCAAGGGGGTGTGCCCAATTGGGTGGGTGGAACCACCACCACCCCCTTTGGTTCGAATTATGGAGGAAGATATAAAGCTGAGATGTGCCTCTTTTGTTGAAGCATGTGACGTACTGGAAGTGGTAGCAGAAAGAAGTGGAGTGGGCTAGAGAGTGGAGGATGGCAACTGTCAAACTGGAGAAGTAGAGCTCATTTTCATTTTCTGTAGTTAACTTTGTTCATTCATTAAAGCTGTTAGTATGTCCTGTCATTACATTGAACTGTTTACTTGTGCTATGTTGTATTTAGTTTTTGTCGCTTTATCTAGCTAAATGTTTTGGTGAGTTTTCTTTTGTGTGATAGGTTGTAATGCATAGGATTTTGAGTGCTTGAATTGTTTAGTGAGCTTTTTGTGTGCTAGGTTGTATCTCATAGGATTTTTCAGAGAGCTTTTCATTTTGGCTTCGGCTATTAGTGAATGTAATCATTTTTTTGTGATTAATAAAACTGATTTTTTGGCCAAAAAAAAATTAATTATTTTGTTGTTTTCTTGTTTTTAATGTATACTTTACAATTAAAAGAGTGAAGAACCATGAAGGAAAAAAGCTCCATAAATATTTGAGAAGAGAAGTAGCTGCTTAGTTTAAATGATTATCAATCCATCAGAAAGAAAGGTTTAAAATACCAAGTATGATTTTTTTTTTTAATTGCGAGGTACCATCCCATTTTCTTTCTTTTAAGTTTTAACCAATAACGGGTGGTCTTTATCATGATCAGTATTATTTATTTATCTTTCCAAGTGATTATGATCAGTATACCATTACGACACTTGTCAATACAGACCGTCTGAATTCAGTTTGGATGAATTTATGAAAATATAAAAATAGTTAATGTTAAATCTGGATCGATCAAGCCGGCCTCGTTAATTAAAATTCTGGGCTGAAGCCCAAAAATTTGCCTCTCCTTTCGAGTTTCAATACAGACGCCTACCCAAATAACCACATTTAGCTCGATCCACCGTCGGTCGTCAACTGGCTCCTTCACTGCAGTCGGCCTCCATGGTGCCGAAAATTTACGGCGTAAGCGCAACCTGTCACTGCATGCCAATAGAGAACCGCCCTAGTTATGGCTCCCAAACCTTGGTCTCGTTGAAGCGACTGCCCTAAATTCCATATTCCCGTGTCTGTGCGAGTTATTTCAGCTATATGCAAGCTTAGTTAGGGTTTGTGATATCTGTTTGCGCGAGTGGGTATTGAATACACCGCTATAACAAGACATGTCGAAGCGGAAGTTCGGGTTCGAAGGCTTTGGCATCAACCGCCAGTCGACCTATAATTTTGAGAGATCTCAAGCTCCTCAGCGACTGTACGTTCCTCCATCATCACGCCACCGGCATGACAATTACGAGGATACCGACCTTGACAACATCGAATATGACGATAATGATGCTCCCAAAGACGGAAACAATGGCAATGACAGCAAGAACGATGGCAACAGCGACGATATTGATCCCCTTGATGCTTTCATGGAAGGGATTCAAGAGGAAATGAGAGCCGCGCCGCCTCCGCAGACTAAAGAGAAGGCAGAGGACAGGTATAGAGATGACGATGAGGACGATCCGATGGAGAGTTTCTTGAGGGCGAAGAAGGACGTAGGGCTGACCTTGGCGTCCGAGGCTCTGCACGCTGGATATGACTCCGATGAAGAGGTTTATGCAGCTGCGAAAGCTGTAGACGCGGGAATGATAGAGTATGACTCTGACGACAACGCCATTCTTCTCGACAAGAAGAAAATTGAGCCTATTCCTGCTTTGGACCACAGTTCCATTGAGTACGAGCCCTTTAACAAGGATTTTTATGAGGAGAAACCTTCAATATCAGGTAACGGCACATCACTTACGTTGAAGTGGCCAAAACTCGTGATTGGATTTGTGGCCAGTTCCTGAAATTGGCTCGCATTAATCATTCGTTGTCCTCCTTAGATTGAATTTCTTTATGTCACTTTTCTTTTGGGATTTGAAAAGCAGTGGTTGAATTTTTTTCTCCATTTACAAATCAGTTCAGTTATTGATTACATGGAGGCTCTTGGAATAAAGTATAGCTTGGCTTAAGTATAATTATTGCTTCTGTCATATCTATTGTCCCCATTTGAGTTTATTTGCGTTAATTGGAATTGGAACTGTTGATGACCTTGTTGTTAACTTACTCTAGGTATGAGCGAGCAAGATGTTGCTGAATACAGGAAGAGTTTGGCCATTCGTATATCAGGTTTTGAAGTTCCGAAGCCAATTAAGACATTTGAAGACTGTGGTTTCTCTCCACAACTTATGAATGCCATAAAGAAGCAAGGCTATGAGAAGCCAACATCAATTCAATGCCAAGCTTTACCAGTTGTGCTCTCTGGCCGAGATATAATTGGTATAGCAAAAACTGGTTCTGGTAAAACTGCTGCCTTTGTCCTTCCTATGATTGTGCATATCATGGATCAGCCTGAACTCCAGAAGGATGAAGGTCCAATAGGAGTAATTTGTGCTCCCACTAGAGAACTTGCGCATCAGATATATTTGGAGGCGAAGAAATTTGCAAAACCCTATGGGTTACGCGTCTCTGCTGTCTATGGTGGAATGTCAAAACTGGATCAGTTCAAAGAACTGAAGGCAGGCTGTGAGATAGTTGTTGCTACCCCTGGCAGATTGATAGACTTGCTGAAAATGAAGGCACTTGCAATGATGAGAGCAACTTACTTGGTGCTTGATGAGGCTGATCGTATGTTTGACCTTGGATTTGAGCCACAAGTAAGGTCTATTGTTGGTCAAATCCGGCCTGATCGCCAAACTTTACTTTTTTCTGCAACAATGCCCCGTAAAGTCGAGAAGTTGGCGAGGGAAATTCTTAGTGATCCTGTTAGAGTGACAGTTGGGGAGGTCGGAATGGCAAATGAAGACATTACTCAAGTTGTTCAAGTGATTCCTTCTGACACAGATAAAATGCCTTGGCTTCTTGAGAAGCTGCCTGGCATGATTGATGAAGGCGATGTCTTAGTATTTGCTTCCAAAAAGGCTACTGTGGATGAAATTGAATCACAATTGGCAGAAAGAAGCTTTAAAGTGGCAGCTCTGCATGGTGACAAAGATCAAGCTTCTCGAATCGATATCCTACAGAAGTTTAAATCCGGGGCCTACCATGTTCTTATTGCGACTGATGTTGCTGCCCGTGGTCTTGACATCAAATCTATTAAGTCAGTGGTAAACTTTGATATTGCAAAAGATATGGATATGCATGTACATCGCATTGGCAGAACTGGTCGTGCTGGTGACAAAGATGGGGTTGCATACACTCTTATAACTCAGAAAGAAGCACGTTTTGCTGGTGAGCTGGTTAATAGCTTAATAGCAGCTGGTCAGAATGTGTCCATGGAGTTGATGGATCTTGCTATGAAGGTAATTTTTTCCATTGGTGATGTTATTTATGTTGTTTATTGTTATTTATTTTCTTTGACATCTACGCGACTGACCCCATCCTTACAGGCTGTTGTACTTAAATATGTGTTGTGGTTCATATTATTGTAGGTTTTGTAGACTCTCATGTATGGCTTCTCAATTATATCTGGGTTAGATAGTGTTTTGCTTGTGTTTTTGGTAGTTTTTTTTAATTATACCGGTCAACATGCCATTTCTTGTGTGTATGATACCACCTTTGCGTGCCACAAATTGTCATGATTGATATGTGCAGTTTTCTTGACAGTATCCTAGACTGGACGTAATGCCAGTTATGATGGTATGGCTGTCAATTTGGATGCTGTTGGGATTTGGTGCTTGTATGTTTTGAAGGGCATTTTGTCCCGTGGCACTTGTTTGCGATTTCCTTCTCTTTAATCTACCATAGAGTACTGTTGTCGATGCTGCTGCATGACTGCGATACCATCATGGCATCGTGGGATTTTGGAAAAAAGTCGAGGGATTTCCTCTGCATGGGTTACCTTTATATTAAGTTCTGATCTTGAATGGATGTTGATAGTTTCCTAGTAGTGTTTTTGCTTTTGTTTTTTATCACCATCTGTGCCTAACAAATAAGGTCTTGTCACTTGGGGGTTGGGGCTAGCTTTAGATGATAAGGATGAAATGAGGAATGGATATTGTCCAGGATTCAAATGCTCAGTCTGCAAAAAATGGAAAAAACAGGCTGTTATGACCCAACTTAACAATTAGTGGAAACAGAACAGAGTTGATATTAATAAACCAAAAGACTTCTCCCTGCCACTGTGAAAATAACTCTTACAGCCTCACTCTAGGATCTGGCTTGAGTAAACCAGAACACTCCTAGCCTTAATTCTCTCCAAAATATGCCATGCTAGGCCTTTCAAGGAGCCTGGGCATATAGAGCCCAAAAAGTGCCTCCTACAAAAGACAACACTACCACCTATAGCTGACTCTAGAAAATGACCCGTATATCTAAAGTAGTGGGGAAGACCCAAGTCAACAAAGCATCTGATAAAGTATATGTCCTCTTTTTGTTTGCATCCACCCATGTTCCCTTTTGCATCCTTCTATGTTTTCTGCTGTAGGTTTGACCATCAAATGAGGTTCCAACATAGGCCTTTGGCAGACCTTTTTCATAACAAACAAAACACACTTGCTTTTTCACAGACCTTATTCACAACAGAAAACATGTCCCTTGAATTTTCATGACAAGCAATGTCAATATTAATTATGCAACTTTTTAAAGGTTGTCATGCATACTCATGATGGAGATGACCATGCCATTTGCTGCCTTGGAGGCGTGGTGGTTGTTGGGTTTCCTGTAACTTGTCACCATGTACCATTTACGACCATGACTTAGAGGATATATGTTCGCCGAGTTGCCAACTCATCTCTATTCATTGAACAGAAGTTTCCTTATCTTGTGAAAGAATGGAAGAAATTTAAGTGATTGGTATCCCATACTTGTATGTTTTATACACATTATTGCATCCCTTTCCTAACCCATTTTTACGGTCAATTTGATTCATTAAAAATGCCAAAAGCTTTAGATTTGACATATTGTGTTGAATCAGTTAATGATGTTTATCTTGTAAATCATCAGGATGGGAGATTCCGGTCCAAGCGTGATGCAAGAAAAGGAGGTATGACTTTATAAGATGCTGTATTATGCTTTTATCAGATAATAATGGCTTGCTCAAGAACAATTTCACGTGGCAGTAAACATTTATGCACCTTTTATAAGCTGCATTTTCTGTTTTCCTTTTTCAAGCCCCGGAGTAGTAGAACTATTGATCAGTTTTTAACATGCGTTGGGCAGGTGGGAGAAAAGGTAAAGGGAGGGGAGGGGGTGGCGGTGGTGGTAGAGGTGTGCGTGGAGTGGATTATGGCTTGGGTATCGGATACACGGCGGAGTCCAGTAACCCTTCACCTAGTGCAACAAGTCGATCTGCCGCTGTAAACTCACTGCGGACAGGGATGATGGCGCAATTTAGGAGCAACTTCGTTGCTGCTTCATCGAACTCTCAAAATCAAAGCTTCAGTAACAGTACGAGTATGCCTGCTAACAAGAGACCCGCCCTCCCTGGCTTCATATCTGGTGGGTCAATTGGTGGCGATGTAAATACTAATCAGACTCCTCCTTCATCCAGATCTGCCGCTTCGGCTGTAAATGCTAGCAATCACAACTCTGGAGTTGACGCTGGCCAGAGGAATACTGACAGGTTGCCTTCTGATCTGAACTTGCTTTGTTGAATTACAAGCTAATTTTCATTTGGTGGACAATGGGTTTGCTGATGAAGGTCCTGCATTTCTTTTGCTGCAGCTCCAGGCCTAGAGAAAGGAGGAGGCCTTCAGGTTGGGACAGATAGTACTGTATGCTACCGTTCAAGGACACCCCACTGTCGCATGTATGAATGTCTCTATAGTGTAGGTCTTGTCCTTCTATTATTTATATGTTATTAATTTTGCACCTTCAAATAATTCATGACAGATTTTGTTGTAAAATTTGTGCGAGTGAAAATAGATCAGGATTTCCGTAGTCGGCAAGTAGTGATCTGGAAATTGAAGTTAGTAAAAAGTACGCTATCTCCTAAATTAACGTTTTGTCACAAAATTATTATTATCTCCATATTCATATAAGACTCAAGTTGATTAATTTAAGAAAAATTAAAAAAGTTAGTCTCTGAAATATTTACATGTATTATATTATATATTAGTTTATAAGTAAGATAAATTAGTTTAAAAATTATGAATATAAATAATTTAAAATAATTTATTTAACTTTTTTATCTCTTTAAATTAGTGAACTGAGTATATAATTATATATGGATCTTTGAACATGGAAAAATATTTTTAAATCATGGACTTGTATAATATTGTCTTTATAATCTTGAACATAAGACTAGGTTATGGTGCTTGTTTGTGAGAATTTATATTATATATCAGTTTTTAAATCATAAAAATTAATTAAAAAATTGATAGATATAAATAACTGAAAGTAATTTATTTATTTATTTTTAAATTTTTCTAACTTAGTCAATTAAATTTTATATTAACATTTGAATGTAGTACGATATGTAGATATTTGAACATAGAAAAATATTTTTAAAATCATAGATCTGTATAATACTATCTCTGATATTTAATATAAGTTTAATTTAATTTTTTTTGAGGTAATTAAAAAATTAAATAAATCACTTAATTATAACATGTTGAGAAATTATCATATATATATATATATATATTAGATTATATAATTTATAAATTAGTTAAATTAATTTTTAATGACATAGAACATTAGAGTAGGTTATCCTGCTCCTTTGATTCGTAATAGGACTGCTGGCGCAACTTCAGAGAACTTGCGAAACTTTCGTGAGAACTCAGCATTGATCACGGTCCAATGAGAGCACTTCAATCACTCGAATTCCAATCCCTTCGTCCCATATGCCTACAGAAGACTAATTTTTCTCTGGCACCGGGGATTTACCCACAGGACTAAAGCTAATATACACAATATCAGTGCCAAGACAACTTCATTTTAAGTCGATTAGATGGATACAAGGGCACTGCTATGGATTAAAACTACAGAGCAAATTGTACTTTATCAATACGCAACTTCTCAATGCTCTATAATAAACCCCTCAGATTACCCCTCAGATAATAATAAATCCCTAAAATTATTTTTAACTTTTATTGCTTGTCGAACAAACTCGTAAAGGAGAGTCTGCAGTTTATTTATATTAGCAAGCACTACACACTGAAGAAAATAAACGACGTCATTGGACTTTTTGCCTGAAGATGAGGCAGTTAGGAAGGCTTCACTGGTAGTTTTGCAATCCATCCTCGTGGGTCGATGAAGGTCCTGTCCACGAATCGGTGAAGAGCGCTTCCACTTAAACGTTTCATCCAAGGCACTCGTTTTGACTTGTTGGAGCCCGGTCCCCAACATCCTTCCTCCACAAACGTCAGGTCTTGTCTGCAGTCATATTCATTCATTTTAGGTTGCTCAAAACATTATAGTTGAGATGATTAATCCTAACAACCACATGAGTCCACGCAGAAAGATATATGTCTTACACACGTCTTTTACCCCTCCAAGGATCCCAGCCTGCAGACGGAACGACGTCGCCGATATATGAATCGGCGATGATGACCCGTGAGTAAGGCCTATATCCTCTCCCAAGGTAAGCCTTTGCTTTTCCATTGCCAGTTATGCTGCAATTCTTGAACACAAACGCACTCGGATCTTCTTTTGATTCCCTTCTGTGTGCAGTGACAACACCACCCCTTCCCCTGGGAAGATCTCG
>QFDD01008320.1:0-10129 GCA_006871305.1 Vachellia collinsii | reverse complement strand
TTCACCGTCCATGAAGATGTGGCCATTTATCAATTTTGGGGTTTCTTGTGGACCCTCACTTTGAACCCACCAGCCATATGAGCCGTCAAGAGGGGGACAAAAACCGGCTGGTTCTCACAGACCGGTTTTATCCTGAACCGACTCACTATAGAAGCAACCACATACTTCATTTGTATGTATGCCATCTCTTTCCCTATGCACACCCTCGGACCGGCCTGAAAAACCGGAAACTTGTATGGGCTTACATGTCTCATTGTCCCAATAACCCCGGTCTGATCACCATCACCGACCGGGTCGTCCAACCACCGGTCCGGTCTAAACTCCCGGCAATCCTTCCCCCACAACTCCTCCATCCTCCCCATTCCGTATGGAAAATACGTCACTCTATCACCCCTCCTCACCGCCGTCCCGTCCGGCAACACGTCATCCTCTGCCGCATGCTTCGAGTCCCACGCCACCGGCGGGTACAGCCTCATGGATTCGCATAAACATGCTTTAAGAAAATTCATCTCCTTCAGACCTTGATAATCAAATGGCTTCATTATTTTCACTTCACCATCTTCTTCTTCTGCAGCTTCAAACACTTGCTTCACTTCCTTCTCTATCATTTCTTCCACGTCTGGGTGCTTCCAGATCAGCCAGAATAGCCACGTCATCGCCGCCGAGGTCGTGTCTCTTCCCGCCATTATAAAGCTTATAACCAGGTCTCTCACTAACACCTCATCGTACCCAGCAAGCAACAATCGTGTCAACAAATCTTCGTCTTGCACAGTGTTAATGTTCTTCTTCTTGTTCCTTATGATCTCCAGAACAGACTCGTGCACGAGTTTAACGGCTTGTTTCAGTGACTTCTCGGAGCCAACGTTCAGTGCCCGTTTCAGCTTCCATATGAGAAACACCGGCGCCGTCGCACGCATGGCGCTTATCGCCGACGCGCTGTCGAAGGCCTGAACCAGAGGAGGAAGAGGCTGAGAGAGATCCAAGCAACAAGGATCAGTGCCCAAAGAGACTTTACAGATACCATCAAATGTCAATCTTCTTAGTATATCCTGCAAATCCACAACTTGGTTCGAAATGGAAGCTGATTCTAACAAAGGAATTAGCCTCTTTTCGACTTCTTCTTCAAGCGTCTTGACGATGAAGTCCTTAAGCGACCTCGTGCTGAAGCCGTGGCTAGCAATTTTCCGCTGTTCCGACCACAGCTCGCCGTCTACATTGAATATGCCACAGCCAAGTAGGTCACCGAGAATCTCAGTGAAGGGTTTTCCTTTGGGGAAATTGTGGAAGTTCGTCTTGAGGATGAACTCGACGTTAGAAGGGTTCGCCGTGATGATCGTCCGCCGGGCGCCGAGGCGGCGGATCACGACGGTCTGAGTGGCGGATTTGGAAAGGAGATAGGTGTACCAATCCAAGAGACGGTGGCGATTTCGGTAGAAAGATATGAGACAGCCAATGATTGGGTATGAAGGAGGACCATGGATGAAGGAAGACGAAGAATTAATGGACTTGCTTCTGTGGGAATAATGAGAAGAGAATGAGAAGAGAAAAGAGAGAAGGAAAAACCCTAGGAAGACGGAGATGAAGAACAACATATTTGAAGCTTATAAGAGAAGAGTTGTGAGTGTTGTGTGTGTGTGTGAGAGCCAAGAGATATATATATATATATATAGCTATGTTTGCTTCATGAAAGAATATTGAAGCTGTTAGCAAGAGATTTATAGTGTGATTATTGTGTGGTGAAAAAGGCCGGCTAGAGAGAGAGAGAGAGATTAAAGGGAAAAGAGATGTCACAGACCAAAACATCTTCGTTATGAACAGAGAGACAAAGAACACTTGAGTACTGGCTGTAGCGAGATTTTGAGCACATGATTTCTAAGCTTAAATTAAAATTGCTGCTCCTTGCTCATGGGATTTTGAAGGCAATAATTTGGCAACACCATGTTCCTACAATTTGAAATAAATAGCATACATATATATATAGTGTCGGGCCAAAAAAAAAATATATATATATATATAGTGTATTTGAAACAATGTTCTAGTTAAATGTTTGAGGGAAAACTATATCGTAGGTACCTATATTTTTTCCTTAATTTTGATTTTGGCACATATGTAATTTTCTTTTAATAAAATATTTTAATTTTACTTTTTTAACACAATTAACTTCAATAACTTTAATTTACTGACACCATTAGCCCATATATACAAGAGTGAATTACGCTAACAACGCAAAATTAAAGGTTTAATTAAAAGTTTAATTTTTCAGCTAAAAAAATAAATGTTTAATTAAGAGGAAAAAATATATAGGTACTAAATTAAAAATTTGAGGAAAGTTTAGATACCTCTAATATACGTTAGAAATATATTCAGTTTTTTAAGAGGGTAACTTTTTTATACTTTTTAATAAGTTTTATAATTTTTTTCACCCTTTTCTGTCAAGTCCAAAACCTATCTATTTTTTTTTTATAATAAAAACCCATCTATTTTTCTAAATACGGCTCTTGTGTTTGATTTGATAACGAGTTGTAGCTTTAATGATGGCTCAAATAATATGTTGATCTATACAATTGGCTGCTAGGGAGTCTGGTCGATGGTCGGATCGGTTTGGATCTTTAATCATTGATTTGAATAAAGGCAAGGAGAAGAACTGAAGAAGTGATATAAATTGGACCACATATATATATATATGTGTGTGTATGTATATAAACACATTATCCTTATTGCATGCATGTCTCTCATAACATATAGATGAGATTTGGACGGTCCAATTTTTTTTTCCAAATTTAAAGTTAAATTATTATTATTATTATTATTATTATTATTATTATTATTATTATTATTATCATTCCTTTTTAATAAATGAAAGTTACAAATTGATACTATATTATTGCATATATTAAAATCTAATTTAATTACTTACTAAGAAATCATAATTTAGATTGAACAAATTAATAATTTAAACATGAAAACAATAAATATATATTACAGGACTCAGATGCATGGTTCAATATATAAGAGATTCAGTTGGCAATATATATATATATACACACACGAGATTCAATTTAATAATCCAAACAATCGTGATGTGGAATTATATATATATATATATATTGATATATAGTTGGGGGAAGGAGTAATTTGGATACCAAACTAATTAGTGCATGATCTAGATTTAATTGATGGTTAATTAACTCATGATATATTGATGATCATAATAACTAGGGCCAAGCTTTTGTCCTCTTCAATAATAATGTATCTTTGTTTTGTTGTATCATTTAGGTGTAGCTCTCTCTTTTTGCCCAAAGCAACGTGTCCATTTTACACTACAAAAAAAAAAATATAAATTTAACTACGGGATTTTGGTTTGCCATGAAATGAATTACTGACGGAATTTGTCAAACCCCCGATCACCTATGCACATATATACGCGATCCCTTACTAGTTGAGCTGCAATGACCTTATGTCTTCTAAACACATATTTAAATATATATAATATTCTACTGCATAATAAATTATTTATATTTATAATTATATACACATACATATATTTAATATTATTAAAAACTAAAAATAAATTGAATGATAATTTTAATTTATGTGTTTATTATTTTATATATTTTCATTTTATTTTATATATATAATATATTATTGATTGGACAATAATATTTATATATTTATATGATTATTAATTTCATAATTTTTATTATTTTAAAAAATATTGATTTTAATATAAAATTATTACAAATAAAATAAATATTGTTTCTAATATTTTCATATTTAATATTTATTGTAATTAATATATTAATTAAAATTTAATAATAAATAAGGAATTTAAATTAGAAATTAATAATTAATTAATAAGAATTATAATTATAATAATTAATAAAAATTAAAGTTGTCAAGGAATATTTTTTTATGGCTAATTTTGCCACGAAAAATTTCCATCGAAAATTCTCACAGAATATTTTTCAGTGACTAATTTTGCCACGGAAAATTTCCGTCAGAAATTTCGTTGAAAATTGTCATGAACTATTTTTGATGATTGATTTTATCACGGAAAATTCTGTCAAAAAAATTTTCGACAAAATTAGCCACAGAAAAAATTCTGTAACTAATTCCGCTAGAAATTTAATGTTTTTTTATAGTGTTATTGGCATAAATCATATTTTGTTTTTATTAAAACCCACATTGTATGCTAGTCAATATAAAATTGATGAGTTAATTAGTCTGGCTTATATCATCAATGACATATAACCGAGTCACTGCATAGGAAAAAGCTTTTCAACATCTGTCAATATGTTCTTTCAAACGTTGGTTTTAAGGAGTGATATAGCTTTGTTAACATTTTAATTTGGTCAAAAAGACAACATAAAAAGTCACTTTATACATCTGTTATACGAGAAAACTAGCATAAAAAATTGAAATTTCCATAAGGATTAGCTTATTATTACATCATATCCTTAATATAAAAGTTAATTAATTTTTTAGAATAATTAAAAAAAATTAAGTAATTCACTTAATTATAACATATAACCAAACAATTAGTTAAATCAATTATTTATAAAAAAATATGTGCTGATATTTTAAAATATCCTTGTAATAAGTTGCATTGGAAATTGTTCCTCGTCAAAGCCCTCTTGTAAATGCAATTAATAGGAGATAATTTTAGGAGTAAATTATAAATTTGAGAAGTAAAATAGATTAAAATCTTATACTTATCACTAATTAAGCAAACCCTTCCACCTATTTTTACATTTAGTATTGAATGATTATTTTTTTTATAAAATGATTTATTGATTTTCATTTGTTATCCCCTTTATCAATTTGTAGTAAACTACAATATTTATTTATTCTTATATCGTTTCGTGATGGGCATATATGCAATATAATTAGTCAAGTTACACAGGTGAAAAGGGGATGCATATTTGTGTGCAGGGTTAAAAACTACATTGTCTTTTTAATTAAATATCATATATTAAGAAATTTAGTTAAAATTAGTTTTAAGTGTACACGTAGTATTATAAAAATACATACCTGTTTTCCAAAATATACTTTTATTCAATTTTATTTGAAAAACACTGAGATAAATAGGTAGATTTAATTATCTTCTCACCTACCATCTCATTAATTCAAATAGAGATATACATTTACTAAAGTTTCATAAAATATTTCATCATGTTGCCAAAAAAAATAAAATATCCCATCATACTTTGTAAATAATCCTGTATTTAGGATTAAAAAGGTTTTTGTCTTCTAACTTGTAAATTTAGAAGGCGGAAAAAAGGTTTAAGAGGAACAAGCTTTTGACTTTAGAAGTTAGCTATTATTGTAATATGCTTATGGCACCGGCTGCTTATTTCTGCAATAATCTAGAGGTTTCATTTCCTCCTGGCCCTTGACCATTTATATATATATATATATATATATATATATGAATTCCATCTTATTCTAAGATATTTATTCAGCATCGAGACTAAATGGGATATCCCACCGGATAGTTGATAATCTCATTATCAATATGAAAATATGAAAACATTAATTAGTGAAATGGATTAATATTTTAAAACTTAGTAAATTAATGTTCAAATTCTATAATAAATATGGAAAAGATGTAGTGTATTAACAATCAGATGAATTTTTCAATTAGATTTTATATTAAAGACTAAAGAACTATTTTCTGAAACATCCTTATATGGGTTCTAATGTTTCATCTCTAAAAACTCAAATTCAACTGGTGGATATTACATGTTTCACTTTGCATAAGAGATTAACTAATGGCTTGTTTAAGATTAGCTTTTAAAAAAGTGATTATACAAAATCCAAGATAAGTATGTGAGAGGAATTTTATCTCGACTTGTATGAAAGTGATTTTAAAAATGGTTGGCAAACATGCTGTAAAACTCATGTAGGTTTTGATTGCAGAATTATTATTGATTGAGTCAAAATTTTCTATTAATAAGATTAACGATGTTTATATCAAAAGACTGAAAATATACCTTATAAATTTAATGAATTGAAATAAAATTTAATATAAATTTAAAAAATTATGAGTTGTATACTTTAAGAAAAACAGTTGGTAAATAAATAAATTCAAATAAGTGATTCCCCTAAGTCATGTCATGTCATGACTTGCGGCTTAGAAGCAGGAAGTGGGGACAGCTGTGTCGATGATGAGGATAAGGAGTGGGAGAGTCTTGGATGAGTTTGGATTCGCCGAGATTATTATTGGAAGATTATTAAAAGCACGTGCTTTAATTATTTCAAACACGTGTTGCTGACTTTGATGTACTACTGAATGAACATTGGTGGCGACTATTTAGGGTTGGAAACATTGCTGACACCACTAGAACAACAGACTAGACAGTCTATCACAAGTGTGCCATCTGTTTGTAAAAAAAGTTAGGCTAAAATTTATTTAAAGGTTTGAATGTGTAAATAGGTTATGTATATTTTTTTAAAGCTTGGTCCATGTGTAGATAGATAGGCATGTTTACATGTTTAAAAAGTAACATTTTATTTATATTTTAAATATAAATATATGTTATATATAACGTTTATTTCTTGGCTTTTATATTATGATTGGAAGATATAATTATATTTATGTTCTACATATTAATTTATATCATATTTTTTTATTATTTTATTTTAGATAATGTATATTGATTTATATAATTTTGACTTTTTTTTTCTGCCTATTTCAAGCATGTAACCTTTTATACTGTTTTTTAAAATACAGGCTTTTAACAAGCTTTAGGCTAGGCATAAGCCTGAAACAAGCTACATGTCAGGCTCATGCTAGGATTACACAAAATAGGTCATATTTGTTAAGGATAAAACCAGAATTAACCTAATTTGTTTTCACCTTTATCTACCACCTTCCATTTCCACGCACATGCTTTATCTACATTATCATCATTATCCTTCTTTAACCATGCTTCTTTGTCCACCCCTAACACACACTTTGTCCTCATAAATAATAAATAATGTTGCTCCAATAAATCAGGATTTAACTCATAAATTATATGAGGGTTTTAATTTTAATTTGCTAATGATGTAACCTTCAATTCTTGTTTATGAACAGTATATCTATAGCTACAAGCACAAATAAGTGTTACTCCCTCGTGTCCTCAATTGCATTTGCTCATGAATATTGTTTTGTAAATAATAAAATAATAACCTTATAAGTAGAAATATAAGTATATTTATAGGGTTATTAATGAATGTTTTCCAATTTTATATTTATTTAATTCCTCTTGAAGAGAGAGGGGGAGAGGAGTGGGAATAATTTGTAAATGTAAAAAGAGAATTTTAATAAGGTTAAGCTTAGAAAGTTTTGTTAATTTAATTTGTATTTAATGATTTAATTGTCATGCCTTAATGTGTGAGAATTGATAAAAATCGACTAATAGTAAGAATCAAAGTGGTATCATTTTCCATCGTGGCCTATATTCATTTTTGGTTACGCCCCGCCCCGCCCTAAAACCAAGGTGTTTTCTGAGTTACATTTTTCTTTTTACATATTTGCTAGCCCTTCATTCATTAATATAAGAGTCATTTTATATATGGTTTGATTTCTTCATTAAAATGACTCTTATATTAAAAATCACATGAATAGCATTTAACCATTCCTTATTTACATAATTAAATTATTTATTTATGATCATAATTAAGTTAAGACTTTAGATGATACCAGAGAAATCCAAACAGTCATGAGTAAGTTGAGCGTTTTATCCAAATGCCTCCAAATGCTTGATATGATTTGTGACAAGCTCATTAACCTAACACATTTAATGATGTCAAATAATTAAGGAACTGATTGGCCAAAAAAAATAATTAAGGAATTGTGTGTGTCAATTAAAAAAAGGAAGAATTGAGAAAAAAAATCTCCCATTAAAGAATTAATTAGAAGATGAGATATGTTCAGTTGCATATAACGTGAAAGATTAGTTGCATATATGTGTAATGTCTCATTCTACAATTAATTTTTCAATAAGGAACTTATTCCCGATTATCCCATTGAAATAAAGCATGGATATATATATATATTAATATGATCTACGCGCCGAAATATGCCAAAAGCATTTGCGGTATATGTCATTTTATTTATTATATACCGTTGGATTTGCTTCGCTTGTCAACTTCATATCTTTCACGTGTAAAATTAAACCTTCCCTTTTGGGCCATGCATATTGGGAGTTGACCAATGCATACAACTTTTTCAAATTTTGTTGTTAAATGTATTTTAATAAAAGCATGTCATGTATGGAAATTATTTAAAGGATCTTAACTTATAATATCCAATGAGATATGTAACAATTAAATTGCGTAAAATCCATTATTATAGCTAATTTCTAAATTTTATTATATATATAATGATATATTCATTATGGAAAACTTATATATTTCTTATAATATTATTTGAAAACATGATGATAAAGTATAGTCAATGAAAGTTGATTAGAGTGGTTCAAAATGGTATTCTATTCTTTTTCTTTATTAAAATAGCAAAACTTTATTGACATTTATTTGTAATTTTGAACGGTTTAATTGATTGGAAAAATCCCACAATGGCCATTAAGAATCAAAATTGAATTTTGATTTTTTAAGTTGTGAGGGGCAATTCTATCTTTTGCCCGAAAATTAAAATTCCCGTTTTTGCTACTACATGACTATTGTGAGATTTTGCATTTTTACATGACCTTTATGAAATTTTGAATTTCAAGTGGTATTTTTTTGAATTTTTTCTTTATTGATATTAATTTTTTTAATATACATATAAGAAACTTATTTTATAATATTTCCTATTTAAGTTTAATAGAGAGCCAACATTACTTTATCACTTCTGGACCAATATTGTTCAAACTTCGACTTGAGGGTTATTACTGTTTTCAGAAAATATTTTGATAGAAATTAGCACCTTAATTATTTGTTTTATATTTAACTTATTTTTAAATAGAATATAATGCAATAAATATAGAACCGAACAAAGCTCCAAAATCCCTGAGATCACAGCTAACATATGTGGGTGGGAATTGTAATTAAATAAAGGTGATTTCAAGATTTTTGCAATTAATTAAGCTTTGGTGATCATTTACAACTAAATAAAAAATACTGTTTATGATATAAAGTTGTATCATTTTCCCAAACTAATCCCATTAATTAAACCCTTCTCCAATGGGCTTTGTGCCACTCATTTGCTCTGTGGCAGAAAGGGAGTCAAATTCTTGGTTTCTCTCATTTTTATTTTTATTATTTTCTTCTCAAAATTACTTTTTCACTCTAAAATTAAAAAAATGGAGGGTTCAAATTTAATATTTGTAAAATCAGTATTATAAATATAAATAAACTTAAACTATTAAAATATGATCTACATGATTTATAATTGTAATATCTACAAGATAATAAAATTTTTAACTTTTAAACTATTATAATAAGAATTTTATAAAATATTAAATCTGAACCATCCATTACTTAATTTAAAGGTAAAGATAAGATTCTGAGAAGAAAATAAGAAAGATGAAAAGGAGAAAATCCCCTCTCCAAATTTTCCATGGGCCATCATCTAGCAACATGTTTTCTCTAATCCTAAACATCATACTTTGTTTGTAGTGCCATTTCACTACAAAAAGTGAAAAATGGTACTACCTTCACTCCTTAATATAAAAGCCAATTGACTTTTGTTTGAGAGAGAGAATATTGCAATTGGAAATGCTCAAAAGGAATAATTCATTGTCCCTGAGCTACTGGTATTTATTTACTATGGCAATGGTACAGATACAATTAAAGTAAGATATTTATACAGCTGTACACAACTAAGAAACAATCACATATGCTAAATATTCTCTATTCTAAACTATATTATTAAGACACAATATATTAACTCCCTCCTTTTACTTCAACCCCTTTCCTTGTGATAAGAGAGGGAACTACTGTGACTCCAATCTTATCTCTTAGAGTACAAAATCTGGAATAAGAAAGGGGTTTTGTAAGGCAATCTGCAAGTTGAACCTCTGTAGGTATATAGCGTACTGACAGCTTGTTTTGAATAATTTGATCTCGTACAAAGTGTGCATCAATCTCAATATGCTTAGTTCTAGCATGATTAACCGGATTGGAGGCAATGGCAGCGGCA
>QFDD01008319.1:0-12367 GCA_006871305.1 Vachellia collinsii | reverse complement strand
AATCAATCACTTGTTGGTCCTTTTTGTATACTTTTACTTTTCTAACATTAAGAATATTATTTATTAAAAAAATAGTAATAATATTTATTGATCTCGACTTCATAATAATTGATCTCAACTAGCTTAATTTAAAACCGGGATGACCCGAATTATGCTCAGCCGACCTGTGATTAGGGTTTATATGTCCTTCGCTCCACACTAGAGGAGAGGTTCCTTGCTTCCCTCTCAAACAGGAATCCCCAGTTTCCAAACCCTGACCAAGGCCCCTTTGTTATGGATCTCTCCAAGAAGCGCAAAACTGAGGAAAATGGAACCGACGATTCTGTGCCCTCCACAACCCCCCTTGGTGCAGACGATATCCGCAAGATCCTCCAACCCTTCTCGCAAGAACAGCTTGTAGACCTGCTTCAATCGGCTGCTCTTCATCACCCTGACGTCCTCGAGTCTATCCGTGCCGTCGCCGACCGTGATTCCACCCTTCGGAAACTCTTTGTTCGGGGTCTTGCAGGGGAAACCACCACGGAGACACTCAGCAGTGTTTTCTCCTCCTTTGGAATGCTCGATGAGGCGATCGTTATCTTCGATAAGACGACCGGGAAGTCCAAAGGATACGGCTTTGTGACGTTTAAGCACGTTGACGGTGCTATATTGGCTTTGAAAGAGCCCAGCAAGAAAATTGACGGCAGAATGACGGTGACCCAGCTTGCAGCTGCTGGATTATCGGCAAGTCAAGGGACTAATGCGGCTGCCGCAGCCACAAGTGATGTTTCGACACGAAAAATTTTTGTGGGCAATGTGCCGTTTGATATCTCATCGGAGAGGCTGTTGAGTTACTTTTTGGCATATGGGGAAATCGAGGAAGGGCCTCTTGGGTTCGACAAAGGTAATGGAAAGTCCAAGGGTTTCGCATTCTTTGTGTACAAAACGGAGGAGGGTGCTAGGGCATCTCTAGTCGAGCCAGTCAAAACTATTGATGGGCATCAAGTGCTTTGTAAATTGGCTATGGATAACAAGAAAGGAAAATCAGGAGGGGCTTCTAACCAGGGTCCTCCTGGGTTGCAAGGTAATGGCATGGCAGCACAACAACCACAACCATCTTTACCTGGCCATATGATGGGATCAAATTATGGTGCTCATGGCTCTTCATATGGGGGATTTGGTGGTGCGCATCAGGGCCCCATGTCAGTGCCTAGTAATAGTTACGGGTTGCAGTCTTCATTGCCGCCATATGGCACTCAGGTTCCTTCTACCTTGACTCCCAATAGTGGTGGGGGGTATGGTCCTGGAATTGGAGGGGCTTATAGTGGCTCTCAGTTCAGTGGGCCAACTTCCGGTGATTATGGCGCTAGGATGCCCCCAACTTCTGCTGGAATGCCTTCCGGAGGATATCCAGATGGTTCGCATTATAATTTGCCCTCATCTGCTGTTCCCTCGCAGCATCAGCAGCCCATGCAAATGCCCAGGCTGGCTCCCGGAGGAATGTACCAAGGCATGCCTCCCTACTACTGAGGTATTATTTCATTTGATTTTCAATTGTTGTTTATTGCTTTTACGTGTCCTTGATGTGGTTTGCATGCTTTTTCGGTAATAGAACTACTTATCCCTGCCTTCATATGGTTTTGTTTTTCATATTTTCTTCTCATAATTTCCTTCTAAACTTCTATTGTATACCTTCCTAACCTTGGCAACTTGCAAGTTTTGTTTTGGTTTTTGTTATTAAATACTCATCCTTAGTTTTTAAGATGTTAATTCGTGGTTTGAGTTTTGAATGGGTGTTTGATTCAGGTTTGTGATGGCTTCTTGGGCGCTAATGCTTTAAATGGTTATGCTGTTTTGGTGAATCCAGACAATGAATACTTTGGTTTTGATTACATGGACTGCTGTGAATTTGTTGCTGCTTCACTCCCTCTGCTTCTATGTGTTGTTTCTATTTGTGATAGGTTTTAGTGAAGCTTACACAAGTTTGCTTAGTATTTGAATGTAGTATTTATATGAAGATTTGTACAACGTTATGTTTGATGATTTTCCTCTAAATAGGGTTTTAAATTATTTAATAGATACAGAGGTGTTTATGCTTCCTACCAAGGAAGAAAAGGGTGTTTACCTTCACCTTTGATATTTATTTAGTTTTCGTTGATGTTACCCTTTGCATCTTTGGTCATTATGTGGCTGTTGAGCATTTTGTTCACTATCTGGGTTCGTATTCTATGAGCATTTCTTGAAATATTCTTGTAATCGGTCTCTAAATTCTGAAGTCTTGAAAGAGTAAATCAGTTGAGGCAAGCCTTTTGAGACTTCATATTATCTTCAGACCTGTTGTTGATTTGGCGCTCAAACTGAAGTTTGTTTAATAATTGCCAACCTTGAGTATGCTTGTACTTATTTGATGGAGGATTCGCTGAAACTTGATCTGGCAATGTCTATGCTGAATTGATTTTTGTGTAAATCTAATTTATTTTCAAGAAAACAAAAACTACATCCACATTTTGGCAATCAAGGACAGTATTTTCGGAACACAAAATTAACAATTACGTTTATATAAACTTAAGGATGATGCATATAAATCATATTTTTGGAATTTTATAAAATCTAAACGAATAGATTTTGTCCTCCAATAGCTTGTGAGTCTAATAATTTGGATTCAACTTGTTTAGTATGTAAGAAGTTCAATCAAGCTGGCCTCAAGGGGCTGCATGCAAGCTTTTCATTCATCTCTTAAATCATGTTTTGATTGACCTTGCGGTAAAGTAAAACTACGTTTTATTTGGTACCCTTGAATGTTAGGTTCAGCCCTTTGATCATTAAGAGGCAAAAGGCTAAAAGAGGAATGAAAACTAATGAGGGTACGGGAAGGAATGAGCATGTGCACGTTGACAATAAATGCTACCTTTCTCCGTTTCAACTTTGTTGGTATCAGAGGATATACAATACTAATTGCATTATATGGTGTGATTCTTGCACAATACTGATTACTGATTTAATTAAAACTCTCAGAATTACATCTGCATCATTCGAATTATTTATGTTTCCCTATTCCAGTTGAACTACTTTATTTCTCGAGACATTAACATGCCATTGAGCTGCTGTTTCCTGTGATGGGTAATTTTAAATCTCATTCCCATCTGCATTATCTAAGTCAGATAACGTATGTTCTGCTTGTTCTCTTTCTTTCTTTCTTTCTTTCCTCCTCTTCTTGGCGCAGAAAAAATTCAGGGTACGTCTCTTTCCTTCTTTCCTCCTCCTATTGGTGCAGAAAAAATTCAGGGTATGTAAAAGCCTGCTAGCATTGAAAGTCTCTTTAACTCCATTCATCTCCTGTGCCATTCAACAGGTGTTGCGTGTAACTGTCTCTGTTTTTTACCATGATGTGCTTCACTAAGAACGATATTTTTATATACTGTTCTAATCATTTGTCCAAGTGTGCATACCTCTTCTTTAGTTAGAATCTTATCCTTTGCTTACTTTAATTAAGTGCATTTTAAGTTGTTTAGATTCTGTTTTGTAGTTTAGGACAAGCCTAAGCTTCTGGTATTTTTAATATAGAGCAAAACTTGAGATCGGAATGAGTGTGGCTATCACACACTTGGAATGAAGATTTTTGGTTGAGCCTGTGTCAAATTTGTCTTACTTGCAGGGAGGCTTTTCTATTCCGAAATCCTAAACATGTTGAATTCCTCCTTTTAACTATCCTGAAAATACGTTCACATTTTGTGCTGTGGTGTTCTTTCGTGCTCAAAACTGCTCAGTGTGAAATTACTGATCTATGAACATAGAAAAGCACCAATTGTTGCTGTTTAATTTTTATTTTGGGGAATGTATGTTTAACAGTGCTTATTATTTCCTTGAACTTTTCATGACTGCTAAACCTCATTGTTGGCCTTTACTGCTGCTGTTACTAATGATTTTTGAGGTGGTTCCCTCGTCCCGTTTTGATCTGATGTCATTCAGCCTACATCATATTCCATGTAGTCTTTTGGGGTTTGGATTCAGGATGCTAGTTGCCTCCAGATGCTTAGTGCAGTAGACGGCCGTTTGTTGTATCAAGTATCATTCTCTAGAGTGAGATTGTAATGACTATTGAGTGAAATAGGAATACTTGACTTTAAAAATGGGTTGCCAATGTTGTATGTTACACATTTTTGTACAAGGTTACACTTCATGAGTTGACCCTTTTTGTTCCTCTAAATCATCAAATTTGATCTGTCGGAATTCATGCATAAAGATAATCGAGGAGTGTGACACTCTGCGTGCGTCTTATTCTGCGGGAAAAATGAGGTCTATCATCGTATAACCTGCTCATGAGATGTGGGTCATGCTTGGAACTTGGTACCGTTACTAGATTGGCCATGTTTGTTCTAACAGGAAGCTTCTGTTTGCGTTAAAATTTTAAGTGACACATCGTTTGCCTTGCTAAAATAAGATGACAAATCCTCGAGTTTTCCTTAAGCCGTGGCCCCTGTGATAACATGTACAAGAAGAAATGTGATATATCTTTTAATGTCACTCCCCGGCGTTCTATAAATTTATGACCCGTCAATGGCTGCTGGTGAAGGCACAGCAAAGATCCGGGAATCCTAATTCTAAAGAGGAAAAATTGCTGCACTCAAAATAAAAAAAAAAAGTGTAAAGGAGAGAACCCATTTAGTAAGGCAAACTCTTGGAACTTGTGCTGATAACCAATGATTTCAACTTGGTAGGATCCCCAGAGGCATTGGCCCTCTGAGTAATAATTTCCATGTTCCTATGCAAACTTTGTTTCACCAAGCTCTTCATCATCCTCTTACCCTCTTTTGTCTCCACTTGGTTTACATGCGAACCCATTGCCATTCTTGCCGATTGTGGACCGGAATGTGGCCCCATCTTTGATTGCCTCTCATCTTTGAACCATTGCAGTAACTTCAGGGCTCTCTTCTGAGCTAATTGACTTCCCAAGAGAGCCACTTCAAGAAGCACAGGGACAATCCCTGCTTTTGCCATCTTCTCTCTCTGTGATGAGCTCTGATGAGCTAGTATCATCAGAATATAAGCTGACAACTCTTGACATTTTGGTTTATCCTCCCATGTCAAAATATCTATCAAGCTCTCTGGCATCATTAAGCTACTTTCTATCGCCTTTTTCCCCATCAAGGTCACCACCAGGTTCCCCAAAGTGGCAAGTGCTTTCTCTGAGGTCTCTTTAATGGAGGACAATTCTAAGAGGATTGGCACAGCAGAAACTAAAGGCCCGACATTCTCTAACACAGTTGAAAGGTTGCACAAAGCACCCAGGCATGGTTGCTTGGTTTCAACATGTGAATCTGATTCCAGAATGTGTTTAATGAATGGGATAAAATCTGATGAAGCAAGAGGGTATTGGCTGGTTGCTAGAGATGACAACAATAAGAGCAGCTCCGCAAATTCCCTCCTTGTTGATTCATCTACAGGGTCAATTCTCTTTGGCAGCTTGGGGAATATACCCGCCACCACTATCAAAGCCTTGTTTCTGAAAAAGAAACAGAACTTTTAATTAGGACAAGAACCACACCATACTTCAGCTTTTGCCCAAAGTTAGGCTGCAAGCCTGTATACTGAATAATTAATTTGTACTAAGTCAGCATGAGAAGTCAACTATTCAATGTTCTGAAATCATTATTCCTTTTCATTTATGGAAGTGATTTAATTTTGCGTATTAAAGAAATAAGAATGATGCCAAACCAACTAGAGAGAATATCAACGTTTTCTTGCATAAAGAAGTCAAAGAGGATCTCAAATAAGGATCTGTATGGTAAAGCGCACGTCAACATAGGACTTTTAAAAAAAGGATGGAGATCAAGAAGGAATCTGAATAACTACCCTAAGACTTTAATAATCTGTTGTTTATACATTTTGAAGATAGAAATGTCGCCCCAAAGATCTATACTGTTCCCTTGTATGCTCATCCTACTACCCAGCGACGAAGTGGACAGCGAAGCACAAATTCGATAATTAATTCTAATTATGTTATTTTAATGCATACGTACATTTTAGCAGGTTGATCCGAGAACACTGGCTACATTTGTATTCTTGGATTTAGAGCCATTAATGCAATTAGTTTACAGCCTGTATTATTTTTTAATATGGAAATTCGGGACATTTTCTCATTTTTCCATCTTATGGTAGCATTATAGTTTTCATGGAAAAAAAATATGGAGACAAAATCATCTCATACCATATGAATTTCAGAAGAAAAGGCTTTGAAAAACTAGTAGCTTCTTTGGTTCCTTTATACCATATGAATGCTAAAGGATATGTTTTCCTGTAGAGGAATCAAGTGAACCAAAAACATCAAATAATTTCTTTAAAAAAAAAAAAATCAACCTATTGAATCTAACCAAATTCCCATCAAGTTTACTTATTTCCGGTTTGAATCAAATAATGAAGTCTTCAGGCAATCCAAAGTTCAAAGAAGAGCAGAAAGTTTTATTCGCGAAGCAGAAGAGAATACAAATTACAAAACTTACTTGTAACTTCCGTGAGCGAGCTGGACCAACGCTTTCAGCCCTGCTAGCCGCCGGCCAGCCACCTCCGACGCCACCATTGACACCAGCTCCGGCACCACTCCGAGCTCTGTTATCAGCTTTCTTACCCCGACATCTTCTTTGGCTAAGCGTTCAATCTCTTTCGCCGTCATCTCCTTCTCTTCCCAGCTCCCGAAGTGAAGCTTCTTCACACACCTCTTCAACGATATCACAGACTCTTCCTCCTCACAACTCTGTTTCTCCATAGCTTGCGTCGCCGATTCACAATTCTCAACCTCGTTGAGGTTTCTGTCGGCTTTTGTAATTGATACGTCGATTTTATCAGATGGATCAGAGCCAACTCGGGTCGCTTTGGGTTTGATGAACCTTTTGATGCGAGAAAGGACATGAAATTTTATGGAAGATAGTACCCCATTAGAAGAATATGAAAGAGTAGACGACATGTTTGGTTCGTCAGAGGAAGACACGCACTAAGAGACTCGAAAGATTGTCTTGGGTCTGTATCTTTATATAATTTTGTTTCGATTTGTCTTGTTGTGAGGCGCAGACACAGAGAGAGAGAGAGAGAGAGAGAGAGGGAGGGAGCTAGAGGACTATGTATAAAACAGGGGAAGAACAGAGCCAAAGCAGAGAAACAGTGCTGTCCCAAGTTTAATCTCATGGGTATTAAATGCAAGAGAGCTCAAATGATGTATTTATTGTCCCATTACGATTTAATCTTATTATTATTATTTATTTATTTTAATAGAAAAAAATTCTATTTGGCTTAATATCACTAACATTGAGTCTATCTCTTTGCCCGTGCAACACAATTCCAGGATCACTAGTCCATAACTCATGAGTGGGTTGATATAAGTGGGACCTACTCTTCTATCTTCACCAATTCAATTTGAGAACCTTCTTGCCTGATCCGTAAGTTGACTATTAATGGAGGATTAACACCACAATTCATTAAATTAGAGATTTAAATATAATTTTTGTTTCGATAATAAATTGTTAATTATCTATCTGCAGACACCTATGATCTCCTGCATGTGGGAATCAAGGAGGCTCACGTACTTGTTCCCCCAAGGAATCATAAATTTCAGGAAGAGGCACACGTGTCAATCCTTTGGCATACTAAATTGACATCTCTCAAATTGCAAAATCTTATTTGAATGAATGGCTATGATATTCTCACATGCATGTCAGATTTGCTTCTGTCAAGTTTTCCCCACAATAAGAGTGAAGCAGAGTCTCCCACTTATTTATTATTGCTTCTGTACCTTAATGTCAGTCCTTGATCTCTTGTGTTAAAGATGCATCATTGAGATTTGAGCTGGGAGACTCCAAAAAGAAACTGTGGGGTGAAATATCACTAAGATGCTTAAAAACTGAAGAAGTCAGATAGTTGAGACAGGCATTTTAGTTTTGGTATATGTTGATACACTAACTAATTGCATTAGTGTAGGTAAAAGCTAGTGCAACTTGCAAGTTTACATGTGATCAAATTTGACCCAAAGAAGAGAGTCAGCAAAAAACTTAACATATAGAATACACCTTTGGTACAACTTTAGGTAGACTTCCATCGGGACAAAAATTTTGGTTAGGACTCTACCAAAGTTAGGTTCTTTTGAAATCTTGATTATAACTTGGGTATTTGAAGAGAAATTGACATAAAACAGGGAGACAAAAAGAGTCATGTAATGCATCTCTCTTATGACAGCAGTGTGTTCAAATTGAGGAATATATTTTCTATTCCTGCAGGTTACAAGCATAAAATATTCCACCCTTACGAAGAAGCTAAGGAAGCACCATTTGCCTTTTCCTTTTTTTTTATTCTTTTGCACATGAATTTACCACTCTTAGCAGATTTTCCATAATCTAATGGACCTTGGTTTTATCTTGTCACCCTGCAATTTTCATGAAGAGGCATCTTCTACATGTCTTTTTTATATACATATTTGATTGGACTAGATTCATGTATAATCGAACTCAATTGGAATAACTTTTCTAAAAATATTTTTTATATTTATACGAATTTAAACTCAAGATTTTATATTTACGTGGTCAAAGCCTCTTCCAACTATGACCATAGTCTATTTTAATTTCACCCCTCCTCCCTCTTTATGCAGAATCTTGCAACAGTAAGAGAGGCTTGTGTTAACTAACACATATTGCTCTATGGTTTTTTTTTTGGGCTTTCATCATGAGAAAATGACAAAATAGAAAAGTGATACCTAAGAAAGAATAGCTAGTGTGAAGCCAACTGAAAAGGACAGGTACGGAGGAAGATGCTTTCATTTTACACACTTTCGAAGTGCCTAAGTTCGAAAACAATTCAACCCAAATGTGCTGATTCTTATTTAACTACTTAAATATCTTACAGCCAAACACAACAAATAAGATACACAGTACATGGTTAAATAACAATAAAAGTAATTCTTGAGTTCACAGAGGCCGATGTCCCAGACTGGACCACAGTATCTAAATCCCAAAATTACATAAGCTTGAGGACAAGCAAGACGAGAGAGAGAGAGAGAGAGCGCATGCGCGCGCGGTAATGCAGAGAATATTTTTTATGGCCATGAACGCCCTGTAACTAATAGTCTAATACAGAGCCATATGGCATATCCATTTCCTGAAAAAACCCAGAACCGTGATGCGTTTGAGACACGTGGGGATAATAATGAGGCAGTGGAAATCAGAATGGGCATTCCACTAAAGTGAAAAAAAGGGTTATCTGTGGTAGAAGACTGAAATTCCTCAATAGACACTAAACTGCCTTTCCTGTATGAAAGACTTGGTCGCAATTTGGGGGTGATGATGGCTTTTGAGACTAAGAAAGATGAAAAGTTTACAAGACCCACTAAGAAGGGGAAGTTCAAGTCAAGAGGCTTGTCTCCTTCAGAGTTTCTTCAAAGTGAGTAAGAAAGATTGAACTGGTGGCCGTAGTATGTTACGTTTGAAGAACAGATATTTAAGTATTAGTGGCGGATAAAAAGATAGAAAAAGTAAAAGGTTGTAATGCACCAGCCGGGAATCGAACCCGGGTCTGTACCGTGGCAGGGTACTATTCTACCACTAGACCACTGGTGCTCAGGTGTTAGTGCGAACGCATGTTATTTTCCCATGTCTCAAATGCAATTATATTCATCCGCAAAAGACACGAGTTTTTAATCAACAATATAAAATAAATTTAAAATTGTTGATTAAATTTATTTTACATTGTTGATTTAAAAAAATGTCAATAAAGGTTGCTCTAATTAGTAATAAGTTGATTCATCACTCAAAAGATTGTGAGTTCTAATCTTATTAACTATATGAAGACCTTATTAGTGAGCGATTTATAAGTACATCTGTGACTATTCTTTGAGATTGGGGGCATACCTTGATCTTATAAGACATAGGGGCCTAACTAAGCTAAACTTCTATTCACAAAAAAAATTGAAATAACAGCTACATAAAATGTTATTTGTATATAATACTCTAACAATATGCATTATTACATGTTAAAAAATATTTTAGGTACATATCAATGATATTTCTGGAGAGCTACCTTAGTTTGATTGGATGGTAAGATGACATTATATCATTCACAGTAGAGCCACCTCAATTTGATTGGGTCAATGAATGGCGAGGGCAAAATTGATACGTTTTTATACTTTCAGAGTAATAGAACCTATTTTATACTTTCAGGGTAACATTGTACCTAAAAAAACTTTCGGGTACTCAATGATCTTTCACGAAAATTTCTAAGGCAAAAATGACCATCAACGCTATTACCAATCATATTTTACATTCTGTATGATACGTTATCCTGGTTACAATTTTAAATGACTTTGATTGTTTTATATTATGAAATGATTAATATATTAACTAAAGGTTAGTACAACATGCCAAGACTACTGAAATATAGTACACATAAAATCACCTCCCAACCCCAAATTTAACTGACTTTGGCTGTTTCTTAAAAGTGTTACTAGAATTGAAATCTCAATGATATTTTAAATGCAGCATGTCTGGCATCGCCATTTAAAAAGCCTAGTCTTCTTTTGGCCTAACAATTGATATTGGCTAATTTGTCAAGACATCTATTTCCCCTATGTGCTGAGCAAGAAATCCAATGTGTTTAACAATATTATTTTGAAAAAAAATAAGAAAAGAACTTCTACCCTGCCTATTTGACTGTAGGAGTAATCCAAATCCAATGATAATGAGAGAAATTGAGATACAGTTTGAAGAAGCTATAGTGCAGTGAGCTCAAACTTGGACAAAATTTTGATTCCCGTGATTAACAGTAGTATCATAAAGCAAAGAACTTTAAGTCGCTTAAGGACCTGCAAAATTCAATTTCCCCAAGCTTTAAACTGCAAGTAATGTGCAAATACATTCATATGGATATTTCTCTCACACAAAAATTCCCATCAGTTATTAAGCTTACGATGACCAAGACAGAAACCAAGGCTTGTAGAGCAGACTACATTTAATGTTCCAACTAGTACACACATAGTTTCACTGCCACAGATCAAAATGATAGAGGATAGATAAGATATTATCAGCAGACATTATTCACATATGTTTCTCAGCAACATTATTCACATATGTTTCTCAGCAACATTATTATATTTTTCCTTCAGAGCCAAAACGACAGATCAAGAAGGATCCAACTTCCTCCATGGTCAAGGGAAAGAAGAGAAATGAGTGTCATTTATGCACAGTTCATGAGGAAGTTGATGTTTCAATGAAGCAAAGCCTTCTACGCTTGCTTCTAAGCGACATCCCTAGAGAGTATTCCAGTGAGCTAGAAGCCTTCTCCAGTACAGAACTTAGTACCTGGTGGACAGTACTAGGAACAAGTCGGCATGCCTCAATATTAATATGTTCTGTTTTGCAGCATCTAAAGAAGAATACATTCTTCACCCTTCCCCCCAAAGTTGATACTTCTGCCCTCACTAATTGTAGTTGAAGGCCATCAAGAGCCTGTCTTAGCTCAGATAGTAGCTCCGGCCGGTAATCACAGCATATTGATGCCACATAAAACATTGATCCTGCTCTTCCTTCATGATTGTATGGTTCAACTTTAACTTCATCATCATCCATTGGGATGACTAAACCTCTGCTTGCTTCCATTGCATTATTCTTCAGTAACTTAACTTGGTTGATAACTTCACCCAATAACGTTGCTTTATCCATCTGTACATATACAATTGACCCAACGAATCAAAGTCCAAACTTCTGCAACAATTGATTATTCTATGGAATACTATATAAAAATAAAAGCAAATATTAACACGTGTTTACTTATAGGCTTTCCTTCTAGTGCATCACCCATATTAGTTAGAAAACAAACAGCAAATGCAAGCCACATGTAATCATATATTACTCTCTCCAATCCTAAATGTATGTCCTGTTAGTAGTGTAAATCTTAAATTTAAGACCAGATGGAGTACATAGTATGCTTAATTGATTCTGTCATATCATTGAGAAGAATAAAAACTGGCACTCTGCCCTAATATTAAGTCAATTCTTCCATAATTCGTAAACTACATGGCAGAAACTATGATTTGAATCAGTAGGAAGACCTAATAGCAAACAAATTAATGAATTTAATTCATACCAGAAAAGGCTCTCCATATTTTAGTGACAGCCATTAGATTAATGCACCAAAGTTGACTTTAAACAGAATTGATGTTTTATAATTTGATTTGACTTGATCAGGAAAAAGAATCATTCTATACTCTGATGCATGATCAAGCACATAGCGTACAAATGTTTCCCTGTGAGACAATATAATATCGAAACCAGTACCCTCTCTTCAATTAAAAATTCATCTTCAGAAATCAATAAATAAAATCACCAAGACACTAACCATCTGGCTACTTCAATAT
>QFDD01008316.1:0-11666 GCA_006871305.1 Vachellia collinsii | reverse complement strand
AAAAAAAAAAAAAAACTGTTTCTTGCAGATTCAGTGGTATAAAACATTGTGTGTTTGTGTTTTCTTATGCTATTGCTATATCATTTTGGATATTGAGTTGATTATAAATGAATCTCTATGAAACAATTACTATATTTTATTATTTTTTTCAACATTTTAGACCTTCCATTGATTAACGATAATTATGTTTTTCTATCGTCAAATTTCGGGTTTGTACCAAAAAATATTAGAAGAATTTTAACAACAGGTCAAGAATAATGCAGAAGAAAATAACAGCCACGAAAGATATATGTACATATATTGATACACATATATCGATTAATAAATCCACCTATATTATTTTCTTAAAAAAAACAATTTGGGTTCTAAATGGAACATTTAATTTTTTTTTAGATTACAACAAAAAGAAAAAGATAATGTGGGTGACATGAGATTTTGTCCAACAGTGACGTACACAGAGCATATGGCAACAAATGAACAAAACCAAAATGATCAATTGAAAAAGGGACATGCCATTGCCTCCCCTTTGTTGTTTAGCACTGAGTTGCAGAATAGAATTGACTCAGAACATGTTTGATCGTCGACATTGATCGAAGATAATGCAAAAATCTAATTGATTAATTAATTAAATTAAACACACAAGTGGATGCCAAAAAAAACACACACACACAAGCGTGCGCGCAAATGGGAGCCCTTAAGCCACAAAGCATTAATTCATGGGAAAATAGCATTTAAGTCCCATGGAAGAGGAGAAATGATTAAAAAGTCCCAACAGAAATTTCACTTACTAGAGAGTCCCAAGTGACATCCGCGGAAGAAATTGTATTTGCATAATTACCATTGTACCCAAGGCAGAAAAAAGAGAAACAGAGAGAAGAGACGAGATGAAGAAACAGAGAAAACCCAAGATGCCTTTATTGCCTCCATCACCATCACCATCACCATCACCATTTTCGTCTTCGTTTTCTTCCTTCCCACTCACCATTGAGGCTGTCACACAGAGAGAAAGGGGGAGAGCAACTTGAGCGACAGTGAACCATAGCATGGAATGAGTTGCTGTCATGTGGGGAAGAAGAAGATCGTCATCAAGTTGCTAGAAACGAAGTCATCACAGTTGGGATTCACAAGTCCAATACCAAATACCATTAACAAGTTGAACATCAAGGATTGACAAGTCCAATGGTCGCCATTGACAAGTTGAAAAGCTGAATTGACAAATCCCTACCTATATCAACTTTTGACTCAAGTTTTAGGCTTCAAAACTCGAGTTTTTTTTTTAATAAAATTGTCATTGACAAGTTGAACATAAGCAATTGACAAGTTTAGTAGTCACAATTAACAAGTTGAGAAGTTAAGATTGACAAGTCATTTACTCATATGATATAACTTGAGTTTTGGCTTCGAAAGTTGATATGGGTAGAGACTTGTCAGTTCAGTTTCTTAACCTGCCAATGGTGGCCATTGGACCTAGAAATCCCTGATGCTCAACTTGTCAAAGGTGTTTGGTATTGGACTTGTGAATTCCAGCTACAATGACTTCTTCTCCAGCAACGTGACAACGACCTTCTTCTTCCCCACGTGACGACAACTCATCCCATGCTAGGTTTCGTTGTCGCCTAAGCTGTTCTCTCCCTTTCTCTCTGTGTGACAGCCTCAATGGTGAGTGGGAAGAAAGAAGCTAAAGACGAAGATGGTGATGTTGATGGAGGCAATGAAGGCGTCTTGGGTTTCCTCTGTTTCTCCGTCTCGTCTCTTCTCTCTGTTTCTCTTTTTTTCGCCTTGGGTACAATGGTAATTGGGCAAATACAATTTCTTCCGCTGACGTCATTTGGAACTCTCCAGTAAGTGAAGTTTCTATTGGGACTTTTTAATCATTTCTCCTCTTCCATAGGACTTAAATGCTATTTTCCCTTAATTCATTATCACACATTTCGGAAGACGAATGAATGTAATAATTGACTTGTCAGATAGTCTAGCTATATGATCAATATACTCCTCATTCTCATCCTTAATATTTATATATATATATATAAGAGGTGTTTAACCAATTCGGATTGATTACAAAATGACTTAACTTGGTTAATTGTAACAAACGAAGTCATGATCTTCACAACCCATCAGTGCTAAATTAGATAAATTAATTTGAGAAAATAATAAATATGGGGGACTAAATGGATTGAAATATTACATGTAGATCAAATATAACCCATCAATTAACTCCTACTAAAGATGGGAGTGCAAGAGATGGATTAGAAGATTGAGAAGATACCAACCGGGGTTGGATCTAGTGAAAAAATTAGTATCTATCAATTCAAAAGTCCCAAAAGGCATCCATTTTTAATTAGTGTTTAACAGTACTTCGAATAAAATTATCCCTGGTTGAAATATAATTGGGCATTAGCCAAAAAGAGAAATTATGATCGAAAATATATAGAAGTACCTAGCGAATTTTTTTTTACCCCTAGTGACTTTTAACATCATGTTGATTTAAGTTTTTTGTAAGACTTTGTCGAGGTTCTTTGGGAAAAAAAGAAAAAGAAAGCCACATGCATGCCCCCTACAATTGTCCTTATATTCCTACACTTAAGCTCTATAAAGATTTAGAAGCTTTTAAAGTTTACATAACGATCAAAGATATTGCTTTCGGAGTACACACACAATGTGCTTTCTGGTGTACTGGTAGAGAAAGATATTATATTATTCATCCATTATTATATCTTTATTTGGTTTTGTGTAAGTTGTGAGAATATTTATTGAGGAAAAGGATTTCAGATTCTGTCCAAGTCATTCTCACACATGTCCTTGATGAATATGACAAAGGTGTTTTGCCTCTTTTGTTTTTTTTAAAGGTCTTTTCCAACTTCCCCCCGGATACCTATATGCATGTTTTTCAAAAGCCTATTATTAATATTCGTTCTTTAATTTCCACCCCTTCTTTTGTTGAGATTATTTTCTTGGGTGTAAGTGGACCATTTTAAAGGTGCTCATTCAAAGAATCTGTTCTGCTTCATCAGTTTGATATCCTCTTGTTTTTTTTTTTGTTTTTTTGTTTTTTTTTTTGTGGTTGATGTTGAATCTTCACGTACGCCATTTCTTTTGCTTTTGGAGCGAAAGAAAAGGAACAAGTTAAAAATAAAGGTAAAAGTGGATTAATTTTCACTCTTCTAACCTTGCACAAGATTTCAATTTGGTTTTTATATGCCTTTATTTTATATGCAATAATGTTTTTTTTTTGTTTCCTAACCCTGACACTATTATCACAAGTGTTCTATTAGTTTTCCAGCTATGCTAAAAGGGTTTTTTTTCTTCCGTGAAATGCAAATAATAGAGTCACGATAGTCACAGCTGGATGTTCATTTTTTCTTGAACACGTGTAAAATTATATTCAGAAAAATCTACCAATTATACAATGTATTAAGGCTCAAAGAAAATGTCACGGTTAAGATCTACCAACAAACTAAAGGTATTTAGTTCCGTGATGAATCAACTAGATTACAAATTAGACATACTGAATTCAAATCCCATATTGTTAAAAAAGTCCCATAGACAAAAGCATCCTGGTCATAAAGTATTGGTCCTAATGAATCGGTTGTTTAGATGTTTAATAATAAAATTATGAAAAAAAACGTTTGATAATACCGGATGACCCTAATACATTTGATGTGTTTATATATGAATGTATTTAATTATTTCATATTTTTTTTATTAAGCATAAGTATCCTTTTATTAAAGGTAATTCTATTTAAGATACTATTAAATGCTAAGCGTAAGCACATCTTAAAACATGGAAATTCAAATATTACTAACAAATGGCTCTATATTTTTTTTTGGTACAAAAAGTTTTAGGAAGGAGGTTGGGTTCACCCACGATCCAAGGGCAAAGCACCTAACTCATGATTCACTGGGGCCTGTTCTTGCAGGCACTGGAGCATGACAAGCAAGCCCTTTCTGTCTGGCTCAACAGGTAGGTCTACCCAATTTCACTAAGCTGTGGAGATGCCTCCCCAAGTACCGCGACTGGAGTCACAACAAAATGACACTCTCCAGGATCGAAGTCTCCTTTTTGGTGAGAGTACTAACCCAATCCTTTTGTCAGTTGAACCCACGGATGATAGGTACAAATGGCTCTATGTGCATTTCATATTTGTTAACTCACTTGGCCCCCACCCCAAAAAAAAAAAAGCGAATCCTTGACGTTGTCTTTAAGATTGTGTGAGATGAAGGCCACATTTCTGGACCCATAATGGCTAAAGCAAAATCGTTTTTGGGTGATTTTCCAAAGTTATATTAGTAAAATAAGTCTGTCCAGGCCCAACTGAAGTTTCATGAAGAGAGCTTGACCCAGCCCATCATGAATAGCATAGCAATCCAGCTTACCATCCATAATTAATTGAGTTGTACGTATAATATGCACCGATAGGAACGCGAATTTTGAACAAGATTAAAACTTTATTTTAGACCTTCAAGAATGGAACTATGGAAGTATTTGTTTATTCAGTCTCTCGTGCATTTTATATTAATATGGTCCCTAGCAATGTTTTTTAACTTCATTCTCCATAAATATATTTTAATTTAGTCTTTTACAGATAATATTAATTATGGTGATAATAATATACTTTTATCAGTCCAAAGAAAACATTGTTTATAACAATTTTATTTGTTAATTATTCAATAAAATTGATAAATATTATGTATAGAAGCGTAGCTTAGAAATTTCTCTGTCTGTGACCGAAGCAGGAAAATGTTACTCTCATGTTGGGCTGTACTGGATTTGTCTTAACATTTTTTTATTCACAAAAGTTTAAGTGCATTCGATTTTATAAGTTTATCAAACCGTGCAAGAATGTTTATATAAATATTTATAAACTGGGGCATCAATAAGATACTAACAGTTTATGATAGGCTTGAATTTTTTATTTGAAATTTCCTTCTTGCATAGAAATGCCATAAATCAAATTATCATTTCTGTTATGCACATCGTTGGCTATATTACATTCTCTCCATCTCTATTCTTGTGAATTCTATGGAAGGAGTTTTAACTATTTAACAAGATTTCAGGTTTGAGTTTTAGGACTTGTCAATGTAAAATTTACTTTTTGAGAAAGCTAGCCCAATGGACTTTATAGTATTTGATCTAACTTTGGGCAAAAAAAAATGAATCTAACTCAATTCAGTCAACTATATTAAAATTGTCTCTATCTATGTTTCACTCACCACAGTTAGGTGCATAATAAGGGTCGGATCCGAATATAATCAGCAAAATTCCTGTGAATCGGTGGGCGATAAAATTTTCTTTTGCTCTCTTACCTCTATTATACTATATTCAGTATTATGATCAACATAGAAGATCCAAACAAGTCTTACTCTTCGTCCTTTTTGATATTATAAAAAAAATTCCTAAATCAATAAATGTAAAGAGAAACCCTCTAAAACATCGGCTTTTTTCTTTCTTGGTTAAGAATTCCATTTGGAGAAGAAGTCATGTTCAATCTTGTAGGCCATGCTTCGGCCATATAAAATAGAAATAAGGTAGGTGATGTTTAATGAATGGATGCAGACTCAGGGGACCCCATTACGCACCCATAAAATAATATGGCCCCTTGAGGCTTAACACAGCTTGATTAATGGCTTTTCTCTAATTTAAATAAGTGGCTCCATATATATATATTATTGACACTAATCAGTTACATACAATAATATTAAAAAAACTTTCATTACCTGACTATACTATTGGCCCAACATTCACTCGTCATTTCTTGAAAGCTAAGCACAAAAACAAAAGAAAATATTAAAGGTGTTGCCTTGAGGTTGCCAACCTCATCCTCCACTGTTTTTATCCAATTCTGGTGCCCGAGTGTCACTGTGCTGTTTGGTCCATTATATAAAATTGTTGTGGGAGGCTACCTGCCATCATCCAGATGGAAAAATTAATTGTAAGGAAAATCATTGAAAAATCTTTGTTTAAAAATTTTAGTAGTAGGAAGAACTTGAATTTGAGTATTTATTACTTTCTAGTTTTTATACATAAAATCCTACAGAATATTGATACATACTATGTATAAAAATATATCAAATCCTTCTTGCTAATGAAATTTTTAAATAGACAATTGTTACCTATCTCTCTATTATTCTGTTCAACTGTTATTCTTTTGTTGGAATAGGAAACCAAACACACCATGCTCATCATCATCCTTATCAAAATGATGTGACAAGTTGTTTTTCTTATATTACATAAGTTGGCACCTGACTCTCTCAAGTCAATCCCTACTGCCTGCTATGTCTGCACTAAAAACCAGAAAATCATGTGAGACAGTTATACTGAGAATCTCTTGGATTCTCTTGTGTTAACTATCATGGAACAGCACTATGTTGACGCTTCTCAGTCACCATCAGCATCATTAACAGAACATGGAAATAGTTACTCTATTCAGCCACTTGTAATGTTTGAATAAAATGAATACATTATAGTTGTATGCAAAAGAAAGTGGAAGCTTTAGCTTGCATGTACTACTAGGTTCTTCTCCATGCTTAAACTAAACAAGTGGAGATAATTATAGGCATTTTCATGAGCCCTACAAATCTCTTATTCATTGACAAAATCACTGTAAGTCCCAAGAACTGAATGCAATCATTGAAAAATCCTACAAGTAAATAATATACAATGACAAGTTCTGATGTAGAAAATGACAACATGTTTAAACTACACATTTGTTATTAGGATTTTTTAGTTATTAAATTCCTTCCTTGGAACCTCATAACGATTCTTCCTTTTTTCTTTCTCGCTTTATCTGAATTTCAGGTGTATCTGAAGAGAAACTAAGTCCATACCAGTCTAATGGTGACAACACCCCCATGTTCATGCTCTGTCCCTTGCTAGCACTGACGTGGAGGAAGAGAAAGAAAAGAACAGTACTTGAGAGTTTGGATAATTATACTGTGTTGAGGCAGGCAAAAGGTGATGCGGTATGAGCAAATTTTGGAAGCATAAGTGTTGCTGTGAAAAATCTGAAACTTCAATCTCTGTAGCTAAGAAGAATGAAGGAATTGGGACAATCGAAGGATTTTAATATCATGTTTATAGTAGCTTTTAGCTTCTTGTTTTTACTAGGGCAGATCTGCTGCTTGTTTTAATTGTCAGTGACAATCGAAGGATTTTAATATCAAATAACAATGAACAGACTCAGATAATCGGCTTCTGATTACTTCAGTACTATTTTGTGATCTAGTCCTTGTAGTGTAGTCAATTTTTCATCATAGTTGATTTGGCGTTGTAATTTTAATTATCCTTTCAGCAGATACACATAATCTCTGTGGCTATTCCTTGATTTGGCTTAGGGAAATAATCATGAAAATTTCAAACTAGTTTTCGATAGTCAATACTCAATAATTCAATACCAGGTCAGTCTTTGCTTCAAATCAGTCCATTCATTCAATCTCATCATCATCATCTCGATCAATATCCTTCTTTGGCCGGTTCCTTTCTCAGTGAGGCCCAATACTTATCTTACATGTGTGAGGGTTATCTCCAAGTGCAGTGGGGAAATCATCAGTTGAGCTAAATAACAAAGATATATATTCCATCTAATACATAGACGTGACTAGGGAAAAAATAGCTAAACCACAAAAACCTGATTGATTGAGGCTAATTAAATAGATATGCGTGCTTATTACACTCTATCTAGACTTTTGGATTTTCTATGAAACCTTGTTGCTTAAGGGTTGTGGACCAACCTCCATCACTTTCCTTGAAAATCCCAAATCAGGGTCCATAGTCAGCTCTCAAGTTTTTAAAAAATATGAATATACTCTCTGATTATTGACTATTGCTTTCTAAGCCATAGCTACTGTACAAAGATGGACAGCAAGAAGACTACAAATGAAGGGAATGTGAGTAAGCAAATCAATATAATATACTAATATAGAATAATCGTAATTATGAAAGCATCATCATCATTCAGAGTTTATGGATCTTAATCATATTATAAAAAATTAAAAAAAAACAGAATTTCATATTAATTTCCACATATGAGCTGTAGCTTGGGAGACTAACACAGACACTTGTTTCCACCATCACGTTTTCTTCTCATTGTTAATTATTTCCTTAACTTCGTATTATAGTATACCAATTATTTTTAGTGTCATTGTCAAGCTGGAAGCTAGAATCGTAAACTAGAATGATTCCTGCTTCTAAATAAATAAATAAATAATGAGATCTATATCATCTCTGGACTCATCCCCTCAACCCCTTTCACATTCCAACGAACAAAAGGAGATTAAAATATAGTTTCACTGGCCATATTGGTCTTTAAAAATAATGTAGAATAATCCCTCCACAACATTCTCAAGTCCCACAGTATTGAAAAACCCTGAAACTTCCACAGACATGAGTCCAAACCACAAGTGACTTAATATTTTGTGATAGATTCGGTATTAAAAGACCGTGTATGACCAGTTTCCTTACTGGAGTTTTCTATATGCTTGCTTACTGCCTTGCTGCCTATGGTCCTATATAACCCCAGGTATGACTTGTCACTGTTCTTGTTCATTCCTGTCCACTAATGATCTAGTGGTCCATTTTTATATTGCCATGTGGATTAGACACACATGGAGAAAAAAATACAAAAAGATAAGCCAATTTGATAATTTCCACTAATAAACTAATCTTAATTTGATAATCAAACCCGTAGAACAAGGTTCCTAACCCCCTGTCATGATCTGAAAGCAACACTACACACACACACACACATATAAAACACGCCTTAGAATTTTCTGCATAAAATTAAAAAAGGGGACCAAGATGAGAAAAACTAATGGAGATGCCTGCAACTGGTAATTTATAAAACTTTCTACCCTTTGCGCTGTCTGTCATTATTGGTAAAATATTGGATAAGATCAAGACTTTGATGGTGAATTAGCTCCTCTAAATCTTTTGAAGGGTATTCAAAAGCAATCATATGGTCTATGAACTATCAGACATTTAATTAAAACCGACCAAACATTGTCAAAGAGTTAAATAATGGGTTGTGAGAAGCACACCTCAGAATCATGTTTTGGAACCATCAATATTGCCAATTATGTCATCATGAAGCCAAAGCATGGGTTTCCCCCTCTCGTGGTCTAATATTCTTGGACTATAAGACAGCCATCACCGTCCCTGCATAAGTACAGGAGGTACACGATGTGTAAGTCCACGATATGGAATATATGGTGTCCGCAAAAATCCATTCACATTCTTTTGGACAAATCATCAAGCACTTAGCATTCATTTCCTTATAAAAGGGAGAGAGAAATTGTGCACGGTGATGATGATAATTGTAAGGTGAAGAACAGTGACTTGAGCACCCCTTGTACAGAGCCATCATCAACCATTATGGAAAGGGAATGGTCAGACTTATCCTTGTTTACTGAAAAGCAAGAGACAGGTAATTAGGACATGAGAGTCATTTCCTTCTGCAAAACACATGGGTGCTTACAGCTGTGGCCATAATCAAAGCTAAATGAATTATCAAATGGAGAGTGAGATCTTTGTCTACTCACTGGTTATGGATTGGATTTCTTGGTGGTCCCCCAAAGCTTCAACTCTCTCTCTCTCTCTGTGTCTGTGATTTACAGGCTTCCCTTTAGGCTTTAACGTGCACGTTGGGTTTCTTTCATGCTTGCCAAACTGGAATCTCTTGTTGGGTGGACCGTGGTGGTGGGGTCCTGAGTGGCTGGGTGTGGGTTGGTCGGACCCATCACCACCTCCCACCCACCTCCGTCACTAAATTGAACCATGTCACTCCCTAGGTAGACTCACTTCCTCCATCCTCTCTGTTGCTCGTTTCCTGTAACAAACACGTCAGTATCAGTATTACCACTCAAACCCCAAGAAATTTTATGATTAGGCAGAGTACAAAATGACTCATAATGTTCACTCAGGTGGGTTTAACTCTGTTAAGCTGTAGCCTAAATTATAACCCATAACGAGTAAATCAGTGAAGATAATAGTAAAAGAAGCCAAACACAGTTCACTTTATTCACTCGGCAAGTAGAAAAAAATAGTAGTAGCGAACTGCTTAGTACAGTATTGCATCCTAATGACTGTAATATTATAATCAGATAAATTTTCAATTACCAAGGTAGAAAACAGAGAAGAACAAGTCTGAACTGTAGAATAATGATGGGGAAGTAAGGAGGAAAGAGGAGATCCCTTGGAAGACTACAAAATCCAATTGTTCCCCTCATCTCTGCTTTGCCTTTATTCTTTCTTTTATTCTTTTTCCCTTAGAAGCTGAGCTGCCCACCACATGGTTCTGCACCTCTCAGGACTACTTCTCCCTCTTCTCACCCTCTGACACCCCCATTAACGGTTTATTGCGCTTGATGAGAGAGATAATCAACAACCAAATTCTCTTTTTCTAGGACTCTACATGAGGAGTTGAGAGAAAGTAGAACACGAAAGTCTTCACATCACAGTCAAAGTTTTCATCTTCTTCCTCAGGGTTGCCACAAAGAATTTGGGATAAGAACTGTCGTCTTAGATGGCCCGATCCGATTGGTAATTAAGCATACCTTATCAGATCCCATGACGACGCTGATCAGCTAATGGAGAAATTGTTTGCGGTCCAGGCAGGCTTTTGGATATAATCCAAATAGCCAAACGAATCCTCGATTTTTGTCCTTTGGACCAAAATCAAGGCTCACTCTTAAACGCCACTTGTTATACCACAACATATCAAACACTGAATAATGCAAAAACCAAGAAAGAAAAGGCAAGAAGAAATAGAAAAAGGACACAAGAACTAACTAACCTGGTCAATATGACCTACATCCACAAGCAAGGAAAAGCTAATTTTCATCCAACCACAAGAAACAAATGAATCGTATCATTAGCAATGTCTCCCCTTTTTATTGCTTATAACTACTCAACAAAAAGAAAAAGGTGTTAACTTCCAATTTGTTTCAAATTCCTGTAAATTTCTACGTTACATGCTGCTTTTTGTCTCTTTAGTTTGGAATAACTTCCAGTCCACTACACAAGATCTTTTTTTTATCAAATATATTCCATCTTCTATGAGAGCAATATTTAATGTTAAATTTATCAAAAACAAGAAATGAACATCGTTATTCAGACCGTTAAAAACACTAGACTGATTAAAAATCATGGAAGTGAGATTTGCCCTATCCTTCTGCATGCATCTCTCTCTCTCTCTCTCTCTCTGAGCAGAGGAATGTTACGTAGGTGTTGGGAGCGGGGAGTAATAGTGTCCTCACAAATCAAGGTTTCTCTTTCTTTCTTGAACCACTCAAGATTCACCTCCCAATTCTGCTTTACCTCCCTGTCCTCTTCTTGGATTTCGAATGTCTGTCTTGTATTTCTTCCCATTATTCTAACCCCCTCCCCCCATTGTCATCATAAAATAATAATCCTAATTCGATTTTAGACCAGACCCATCACGTGAAACTATACACACAACTGATCATATTGCTTCCATAATTAAATATGCTCGTCTTATAATGTTAAGTCCGCTACCCTCCTCCCTCCATTATCTCTCCCCCTCATCCATCACTCTCTTTGCTTCATTCGTCCACAATTCACTCACACCATTCCAAAACCTCCCTCTATTTTCTTTGTCTCTTTACTATCTGTTTCAATGTTGGGTAACTGTGAGAAAATGGTGGTCATC
>QFDD01008315.1:0-11773 GCA_006871305.1 Vachellia collinsii | reverse complement strand
GTGTGAATCAGCAGTCCAGCTGCGGAAGGCCGGTAAAGTCACAGTAAGGGAATCAAACTTGAAAAGATTAGGCTCTGTTCATTTCAAAACCGGTGTGGTGGATGAACATTTTGAGGTATTTGACTTTATGGTTTTCTGTTCAGAAAAATTGACATCGTTGGAGATGAAATTTTTTAGATGATTGCTATTTTGTCGAGTAATTTGAGGTATTTGACTTGGTTATTTGCTGAATAAATGAGAGACCTTTCTACAGATACTAGTAGATGTATCTTTGGGATCCCCATTTTACTTTCAAAACATATCTGATTAGTGACTTTTCTTTTTCTACAAGATGAATGTATAATCTAATTTCGCCTTTCATGAAGGTTGTGAAGTTTGCACTTTTGGAAACCATAAAAGAAGCAGTATCGGAAATGTGGTCAGCAGACATGAAGAATGCATGGGGAGTAGCTTATGATCAGCTAGCTGCTGCCATCAAAGGGGAAATGAAAGCTTCCTCTTGAGACTATCTCTACAACTCGCACAGGCCTTTCCTCTCGAGTTCATAAAGTTCAGTAGGGTGCCACCTTAATCAGTCGCATTCATGTCAGTGAGCTAATGTTTTTGGTGATGATTGTGTTCAAAACATTCTGTTGTATGAATATGTCATGGCTTCGAACAAAAGTTCAACATAATTAAGATTTAGTTTCTGTCGGTGATGACCTTCTTTATATTTACTGTTGTATTGATGATTCTTACAAATTTTAAGACAAAAATAATCTGTTCCAAATCCCAATTCTAAGGCAAAATTTGGCCCTCAAAACAAATTTCTGAGATAAAAGTTGTGCTGATTGAGCTTACCGCTGCTGGATAAAATTTGTATATAGACAGATAAAATAATATCCACCCATCTTAAAGGACATTAAAACTCTGCTGACCGACTCTTCAACATGTTCCTCCTTGGAAACTTCATGGGCATTTCGGACACAAGCTTGAAAAGCTTGGATGGGTAAGGAGATTTTGACGATCAGTGCACGCAAGTCATGGAGAGAAAGTGGTAAGGAGGTTGAATGTGCAGTGGCAGAGTCCAAGAGCCTAAAATTAGTGAGGCTAATACATGTGCAGGTCTAATACGTTGAAAACTTGAGACGATGCAAAAGGCAATGTGTGGTTTGAAATAGATTGCCATCTACTCTGATGGGTTACTTGAATTGGTGTAGCAATCCGTGCCAGAATTGGAGCCTTACAAAACTTGCATAACTTTTGTTATGTATCAATAAGTAGTCCTAAGCGCTGCTGCTAACAAGGACATATTCATAACTTGAGGTGTAGAGCTATTGCTATTACTAATACTAAGCTGACTTGAAAAGTGGTAAGCTCAATATATATCACTAAAAAAGCCACATTATTTACAGAGCCATGCATAATATTGGTTTTAATCAACACATAAGAATTAAGGCCTGGGATTTAGTCAAAGAAGCAAAAAAAAAAAAAAGTTATGTAAAAACTCCAAATTAAAGGAACACTGGAGTTACATTTAAGACCTTAAAATTCATACAGGACACAGATACTACTATACGCCATAATTCTGTAACTACATAGTTCCAAGTTGAAACCACATTTAGCAACACAAGCGCCACACAGGAATGCAACTGGTCATATATAGATAAATTTGGACCATTACGTTGCTTATGCGTGCAATCCATACGTGTGTACACACACAGAGACACACTGGAACAGAACCGTTAAAACGGCCTTACTCCATCAAGCACGTGATATCAAGGACCCCACAATCCCACCAATCAGGACCGTTGGATCACCCAACACCGCCGATACGACGAACTGAACAGCCATCCCCGCCATTTCACAACACTTTCTCACCTTCCCTTTGCTTCTGCTGCTACTATGGCTACTCTGAAGCGTGTTCTTCAAGCTAGGAACCTCGTTCTCCGATCTGTAGCTTCCTCTCTTGGTTCCCACATAAATCTCAGGCCAACTCTCCACCACCATGTCCCTCACACAAGCCACGTGCAGATTGTAGCTCTTGCACTTTGATCTGTAGCTCCAGCTTCGTCCCTTCCTCCCACATCTGTGACACGCTGAGCTCACCTTCTGATACAGATACAGCTTCACTTCGCCATCGTCGAGCACCATTGGTAGCTTCGCGCAGCAAGGATGGAGATCGAACCCACACGATGTGCAGTGATAGACGAACCCTGATATGCCCTTCTCGCACGCGTTGCAGAATCGCGGTATGTCGCCTGGTGGGCCAGAGAGGAATTGGAACGAACATTTTGGGTAGAATGGGTGGCAGATCGAAGGTGAAGGTAACGCACAGTGCATGTGGAGATCGTAGTCGCAAATGGAGCATTTGTAGCGCGAGCCTATCCCTACTTCCTTGCAGCCATCGCATTTGAATGGGAATTGTGAGTATTCGAAGGTCAGCTTGTGTTGAGGATGACCGAAATGGGATATCTCACTGTTCTTCTTGGTCGTGTTTATGTATTTCTGAGGGTGGCCGAAATGGGATACCTCACTGTTCTTCATGGTCGTGTTTATGTATTTCTGAGGGTGGCCGAAATGGGATATCTCACTGTTCTTTGAGGAATACATTAAGAAACTAATGGATGATATGAAGGCCTTGATCTGGATTTTTGTTGCTCGATGGGATAATCAGGGCTGCTTTCGAAGGCTAGGAAGTTGTGACTTAAAGTTGGGAACATTGGCTTATGATTGAAGCAATTGGAAAGGACATGCACCTCCGGGAATGAAGGTGAATTCTAAATAGAGTTCATGAGATTGGGAATCCCCTGTGATCAAGAAGCCAACCAGGTAAAGTATGAGGTATATTAGGCCTTGTGCCACGGAAGAATATATACCAATTTTTACTTTACATGGTCTTCTGAATATTTGTTAATTAACCTGCAACCTATCGCACAAGTTTTTTATTTGCATTGCCATTAAGAAATGATTAGGATGGAGATCATTTAAGGGATAGTTTCTTCATTTGAAAGAAGCAATTCGAAGTTAAAGTTGATGAGTACCGATAACACGTAGGCAGTCACTGTAATTAAAGTTTTGATAGGAAAAGAAAATGAGGGAATAAATCCCTTTTCTAGACAGTAGTTCTCCATACTTTTGTTTTTGGGATGGAAATTCTTGTCTTCTTGATGACCAAATCCATTTGCATCTTCATCTAGGATATGCCTATTACCCACAAGCATATGTTAGGAAATCGTTCTCGCATGCGTTAAAGATCTTCTAATATTTAAAGCACAATAAGTTGGATTGAACATTGCAGGATCTGGGATTTTTCTAAGCGAAGCATCACATTATCAATTCAATAAAGAATGAAACTGAAGTTCTTATCAAAAAGAAAAGAAAAGAATGCACCCGATCGAAGTTGCTTAATGGGGCGACATTACATGTTCAAGTTCTAGCTATCCTATTTTTTTGGGGTCAAATTGTAAGGAATTATTTGTGAATCCATTGGTAATCACTTCAATAACGTACCTTCCACTACACCAAAAACCAACGGATTAGTCAAGATATGTACAAGTTGATTCAACCACCATCTTAGCATGACAAAAAGCTGAAAAAAAGAGGTCGCATAATGGCTACCAGGTTTAATACAAGGGGATGGATGATTCATAGTGGGCGAGGTGAATAATTGAGGAGAATCAATACCCTTGTGGCCTTGTGTAAGTGCTCAACAGTATCTCAAAGAACTGAAGATCAGGAGAATCAAGTAACCTATAATTAAGGTCCAGGTACTACTTTTATTTTTTCCAACCTCTTTTCTTTATTCTGTTTTGAACTTTTTTTTTTTGACCGTTTTCCATTTTGTTTCTTTTGGTACAGAAACAGAAACATCAGGAATCTTCCTGTTTATCCAAGTCATGTGTATGGGTCCTTTCTTCCAAGTCTTCTGCAGAACTTGTACTTGCAAGATCAAGAGATTGAAGTAAAAGCTGTTCTCTGCTCTATCTTTGGTAAAACTGAATGAAATTACCTCTCCCTACTTGTCCTTTTAGCCCTCCATTTATCTTACAGCTGCAGTTCAACATCAATTATTTCATTTTTGCATGCACACGATTTGATAGAGGGAGGGGTATTCAGGAACTGGTGGAAAAATTTCTTGAACCATAATATATGTGGTTTAAGCTATCGAATTTACTGCGTCCCTTTCTCTCCTTTGTCATGCAGCGTTTGGAAGTTTGAAGGCTGGGGATTGGATAAGAAGGAACATTTTTTTTTTATTTGGTTATTCGTATAAAGGAATCTCATCAAAGCTAAAAAGGCACAAACATGTAGTAATGGAGTGAAATAGGAATCTCCTTGGTGGGGCTTCAACGAGGTTATTCTGGAACAGAAAAATAAAAGTAAAGAAGAGGAGGAAAAAATAGCAAAAATAGCAATAAGTTTATTTTTTTTAACAGTGCTGAAAAATATCATAAATCCACCATATCTGCTGCTCTGCTTCTATTATTGTGCTAAGTAGGTCAACTTCAGCAATTTTTGCCGATAAGTGATTTGAGAATAGTGTTATAGCTGTGGCGGAAACTTCACACAATGATTGGACAGTTTTACAAACCAAGTAATCCAATCATTCTAGGAAACAGGTGATCATTAAGCAATCATATGTTGCCTGTGCTTCTAGAATACTTTTGTGCCTGCCAGTAATCTTTAGTAACCCCCATTTTTTGAATGCAAAAGATTAAAAAAATTATCAATTTCCATTAGACAAGGCTTTAGTGACCCTTTTTTGCCATTGAATAGTTTGATTCGAGCATGTTACATGCAGGAGGACTCCTTATCTCAACACCAATGTAACAATCAAACCCTCTCTAAATTTTTATAACTCAATTTCTTGCATCTGTCTCCCTCTAATTAACTTTAGTCACCCCTTCTTTAGTACAATTTAAATATAATTTATTGTTTTTTTATATATGTGCTTCCTTGATAAACATTTAATATATAAATTCTTTTTAAGATCCTAATCATGCAGCATTAATTTATCGAAAAAAATAATTGAAGCATTCTGTTTTTATTCAGAGACTTAATAAGTTCTACAAATTCCAAATAAATTTTTTCATATGGCTGAAATTCACACACAATTTCGATTCAAAAAAATTAGTCTCGTTAGGAAACCAATAATTTAGACTCATACTCTAATACTCTAAATTAGAGTAAACCCTGTGTGATGCATGGAATATAAAAAATGATAAAGTAAGTGATATTGTAGAATGTTTTATGGTTTGTTTAAAATAAATTAGTAGAATATTAAATATTATGATCAGAATTGTATATTATACTCTCATTTAAGTTATTCTTTTTTTTATTAAAGGCAAAAAATTCCACTCATACTCTAAAAAAATTTCGTCCCAAGAAAAATAATTTTAAAATATAACATAAAAATTTTCTTAATTTTACATTCAAACCATTTGAAATTTGGGTGATTAAAATTATGATTCCATTTAAAACTCATAATGAAACATAGCTATGAAACAAAAAACAAGTATGCCCCTTGTTTTCCATAAAAATTTCATCCGCAACTAAAAAAATTATTTTTTATGTATTAATATTGAATTTTAAAATAATTTAAGAATATAAAAATATTGAATTTTTTTATTTTACATCCTTCCCCCTAGATCTTCATATCTTATTCTTAACGGCTTTTGTTTAATTTCATTATTGATTGATTTGATATAAATAATCTAATGCTACATTAAAAAATCAAATTTTAACATGAGAACAACATTTAGAGGAATAATGAATAAATAAAGTTAACCCTGTGTGATGCAAGTAAAACAATCGTACATGATATTGTAGTGTTAGAGAAATTTTTGCATACACCTAGGGCTGCACAGTAGGCCCGGAAACCCGCCCGCCCACCCGGACCCGGTCTCGCCCGAAGAGGAACCCGGTCCAAAAAAATTGACCCAGTCATAAACTGGACCGGGCTAAGTCTAATCCGACCACCGGGTTGGACTGGACTTTGGGCCCGGTAATCGGACCATATGGTCCAGTCCAACCCGGTGGTAATATATTAATTTTAATTTTTTTTATTATATATATAATTTTTTAATATAATTTTATTTTATTTTTTAATTCTTTCCAATTTGTTTATTTTATTTTTTAATCACTTTTGCCTTTTTTTTATATATTTTTCTATGAGTTTTTTTTTTTAAAAAAGAAAGTGACCATAGGACCGGTCTAGTAATCCGGTGGACCAAGTCCAACCCGGTTTTGGTACCGGGTTGGACTGGACCGGACTGGTCCACGGGTCCAAAACTCAAATCCAATATTTTTTCGGGACAGACATCTGGTTGATGCTTAACCCGGTCCAACCCGGTCTTTGTGCAGCCCTACATACACCTAGTGCACCAACTCATTTGTGCATTGGCTAATTAAATTTTAACATCACAAATAATTTTGTCATGTGTTAGTTTATGCGTTTTATTTTAAATCTTATTATTTAAATAATAAATTTTTTGAAAAATAGGTTATTCCATACTTACACTCTCTCACCCTCTATAATAAAACTATAATAATGGCACCTTTCATTCACTTACTGCGTCCTCTTTATCTCTCTACCATAGCCTGTCTCATTTTTGTTTTGTCATTTGTAGAATGTGTATGTCAAGAGTAATACTTAACTAATAGAGGGAACCATTCTAGAAGCAAAATAAATTAGGCATGTAAATAGAGTAACCTAGTCTATATCAAAAGCAAAAATAATAAATAGTCATTCAAAAATATGTTGTATTTTTTATTTTTCTATAGCTGGTTCAAAAACATAATATATATTTTTTGCAATAATAAAAATCTTATTAAGTACATTATGTATAATTATGTTGAAATTATATGAGAGAGAATAAAATCATTTATCTTATATTATTAACTTAAATGAAAACTTTTATAAATAATAAAACTTTGTTAAACTTGTACTAATTTTTTAAATTTGTACCGTTCATACAACCTTAAATACATTTATTTTTTTATAGAATTTATTATATCTATTATAATTTATTTTTAAAATTAAATATTATTTACAAATATTATAAATATTATAATTTGTTGTTTTCCCACGTAAAGGGAAAAAAATTGAAGAAGAGGAATGTAAATATTAGAGGGTGAGAAGAGAATTTGGGAGAAAGAAGGAGAAAATCATAAAAATAAATGGAAAGAAAAATGACGGGACCATAACTGCAATAAGTAAGAATTTAATTTCTCCATAAGAGAAAAATAATAGACTAATAAGAGAAGAAATAACTAATCAATAAAATTGTGAAAAGACAAAATGGAAAAATAAATTGATTGATAGGTAGCTAATGATTTAGAAAAATGGGACAATTTTATCAAAAACAATGTTTTTAATAGAATTATTCATTCGGAAACTCGAGTTTAACCCATTATAGGTTGCATCAAAACTGAGGCCCCGAAGCTAGTCAATCGGGCTCATGCTTCGATTAGGCCCCTACTTATGGGCTTGATATAAAATGATGGGCGCAATGTGTTGTGTCTGAAAAGGAAAACACTCTCGCGGAAGAACGCTAGAATCCCAATCTAGGGTTTAAGCTTTCTGCTTCTGCGAGAAACAGATACATCTTCGTCGAAGACACCATGTTTCCAGGAATGTTTATGCGTAAGCCAGACAAGGCTGCAGCGCTGAAGCAGCTGAAATCTCATGTCGCCATGTTCGGTGCTTGGGTCGTTGTAGTTCGAGTCACCCCTTACGTCCTCCACTATCTCGTCGGTGAGAAGGACGAGCTCAAGCTTGAACTCTAGATTCTGATCCCCTAGGTAACGAAACAAATTTTGTGCGACCTGGTTATTGTAAAATTTTTCAAAGCTTAATGAATCTATTTTTAAGTTTTGACATTCATCATGTAACCGTAACCTATAAAGATGACCTCTTCCTTCCTGCATTGTTTTTCACGATTTCAATATTCACAGATTGGTTTGCTGCTTTCCGCGGATCATTTTCTTTCTTTGCTTTCTGTTGTTCATGTTCTTCTGTTTTTGTGATGTCCCTGATCCTCTTGCATTCGATCTTAAATTCAAGATTCATATGATATGATTGGATTAATTGGGATCGCTGGCAACCATTTGATCCATATGGTAAATCTTAGTTGGAGAGTGTAATTTATACACCTTTTTTGTTGTCATTTTATGATGTGATGGATTCCAGTTTACATGCTCTCGAAAGAAAATTGAATCAGAAAATAGGAATCCAAAACCAAAACAGAGAAGGAAAAAATATTATAGTGTTTTTCAGGACTGCTAGAGGGCATGTAAACTCAATCCTGGCCCTCTCTAGCAAACTTCATGCTGATAAAAACACCCAAACAGCGCGGTATCATTTATTCACCTGATAATAATTGTTGGCCCATTATTTTCTTTTACCATTTAGTATTGAAAATTGCTTATGCGATATACTTTGCAGTAAGGAAGAGGAACATACCTCTAGATTGGGTTTATATGATTGCTTTTACACAAGGCCAGACTTGTGACTTGTACAGCTCATTTGCTCACACTTAGGTCAGGAGAGATAACATGTACATTTGGGAGCTTGGAGTGGGTGGTAAACTGAGTTGGGACTGTCAAAATTTGTGGAGGGATGAGAACGTGTTCTTTTTTCTGCTAGGCTATTCAAGAATGTATTGATATTGCATATAAATGCACAAATTTATTAGTCTCGATTAGTACATCTGAGCATGTTTCTTCTTGCTTCTGAGAAATGAGAATCATGGAATGTTTTATGTAACTTCATTCTGTTTCAACAGGTTCAGTTGGTCTTGCGGAGAAGGTCGGACTTGGGTTGTGGAAGGAATTTTTGGAGCAAGCCATCATATGTTTTGAGTTCAATTATGTATATTTCCATTTATTGCGTGATGTGGCTATTTGACAAGTAAATTTAGTGAATCTGGTTTTCCTGTGATAAGCCGTCGAGAAGAGCTTCTTCATACGTCAGCTGCCTGCAGCTTCAAGATTGTGTCATTTCAAGACGGCGTGGTTTCGTTTAGATCTAGATTGAACGCTTCACCAAGAAAATAAATTTTTCATTCAGCTTTCTAAGCACGTTTAATTAGGGTTTGCTTAAATCAAAATACTACTACTTTAATTTAATACATTGATTTTATATTGAAATTGAGTTACTTCGTTGACCAAAAAATGAGTAATTTCAAATAAACTCAAACGACAACCTATTTATTCTTATTTTAAAAATTTTATCCATTAACTTTAGAAAGAACTGGAAGCCTAGTAAGGAGACCTTCATTTATATAGTTTGTTTAGAATTAACTTTTGAAAAATGATTGTATGTAATTCGAAGTAAGTATGTGAGAGGAGTTTTATCTCGATTTATGTGAAAGTGATTCTGAAAATTGTTGATAAACAAGCTTATAATGTTCAAGTCAGGTTGATTATTTACTCCTATTTGGATGGTGGTGTGGGGAAAAAAAAGGACCTATAGAAGTACTAATTATCTTTCTTTTGTTTATTGGAATTTTTAGGCCTATTGTAAATTATATATTTAAAAAGTTTTAATGATGCTATTTTTATTTTTTTTTGGTCAAAATTAGCTGTGCTGGTTAATTGTCAAGAAAATCGTACATCCGTTTGGTTCTTTTTATATTCCTTCCTGCTTTAACCTGCTACCACCCTCAGTGATCCTTGTATCATTTTAGGTTGTCTCACATTGCAACCAATCTTCACTAACAGAGACAAACCATGATGAATTGATCGGTACTCGCTTAGCTCCGCATCTGAATCTGCAGCACCTCTTTCCTTAAAGCTTCAGCAATTTCTTGGTTCCCGTTTCACATACCCATCAATGAAAGCACCATATATCTCTGAATTTAATTGAAACCCTTTTCGTATCATCTCTGCCTGAAGCTTCAACGCTTCCCCTATCACAGAGTAGCCTAATCATCGAGTCAAGGGTCAAAGCCTCTGGCTTAAAAGCGTTCCTACACATATCCTTATAAACAAGAATGGCCGAATCAATGTCTCCTGTATCACAGGATCCCTTGACGATGTGCTCATAGGTTGCACATGTGCCTTGGCTTTTGTACACTGTTGCTACAAACAGTAAAAAAAATTTTCCAAATGCTACACTTTTCAAAATATTTACCCATATACTATAGTCAAATTCATTCTTGAAAAGAACGAATTTCAAATTGTACTGAACTCGTTTACCTGAAGAACGAGTTCAATACAATTTCCCCAAACTCATTCACCAGCTGAATGAGTTTGGGGAAAAATATTTTTTTTTTATTATCTCCCAATCTCTTTCACCAAGTGAACGGGTTTAGGGGGTGGCGCCCCACCCCTACACCCCAAACACGCCCCCACCACCCCTAAAAATTTTGTTATTATTTTTAAATTCATCCCCCTATTTAAAAAAAAAAATTGTTGTTATATTTTAAATCTTTCTAAATTAGTCAATCAGAAAAAAAATATCTCTAAATCTCTCCCCTAACCTAAAAAAAAGGGGGCTTTAATTTATTGTGTTTTTGTTTTTAAATATCTAAAACAAAAAATTGTTTTCAGCACAAGAAGAGAAACAAGACCTTAATGTATTGTGTAGTTTACTTTATTAAAGGGCATAATCTTGGTATTGAAAGGAAGGGTTAAATGTCATTTTTATCTTAGAAGTATCATTGAACACTCGAAAAGCTTTTTAAGTATAGTATCGTTCTGGAAATTTTAAATAGGTTTAATGACATTTCATTGTTAGTTGACAATTAGTTTTTACTATTAATTTACCCAATCAAACTTCTCAGCGTCTTCCATTTTCCCATATAATAAAAAATATATATTTTTCCCCAAACTCGTTCACCAGCTGAACGAGTTTGGGGAAATTGTACTGAACTCGTTCTTCATGTGAACAAGTTCATTACAATTTCAAATTCGCTCTCTTCAAGAACGAGTTTGACTGTAGTATATGGGTAAATATTTTAAAAAGTGTAGCATCTAAGGAAATTTTTTTAATTGTTTGTAGGAACAGTGTACAAAAGCCGATGTGCCTTCTATGCCATTCATTGCCATTTCTCTGCAAAATTCTTCAGCCCTCCTAACACTTCCATTCTTGCAAAATCCACCAATCATGGTTTCATAGCTCTCTACATCAGGCTTCAAGTCCTTAGTTCTCATTTCTTGCCACAACTTCTCAGCGTTTTTCATTTTCCCTTCTTCACAAAAAGCAACCATCATTTCCTTTTTTTTAGTTGTACCTAGTATCATAATCTCTTTTTAATGCAATTTTACCCCTCATATTTTTAATTTGGTGCAATTTCATTCATATCCTGACTTTTTGTCAATTCTTTTAAGAAAATTTAATATTTTAGTCATCAACTTTTAATTTATAATTCAGTCACTTAAATTATTTTGTGAAATCATGCTAATAAAAAATAAGCTTTCAAATCCCCTCAATTATATTTTATGAGGATTTCAGAAATTAAGTTTATTCACAATAATTCATCCATTTAGAGTCAAAAAGATTACAAATTCTTTTAGAGCTAGTGTAAGGTCAGAAGAATGAAAATTTTCACTGTATCAAAATTTTAAGAAAACAACCTCTATAGCTAAATTTTTCATGAGGATTATAAAAATTTAGTTTATTTACAATAAAATTTATGAATTATTGTAAATAAACTTTAATTATTGTAAACCTATATGGCTCAGTCTTTTTGGCTCCAAATAGATGAAATATTATAAATGAACTTAAGTTCTGAAATCCTACCAAACAATTGAATTATAAAGGCTGTTTCTATGCAATTATGAGACA
>QFDD01008314.1:0-11852 GCA_006871305.1 Vachellia collinsii | reverse complement strand
CCCACCCCCCCCCCCCACCCCCACAAAAAAAAAAAAAAGAGGGACAAATCTTCCGTTTTACTTTGTTCTTGCTAAGTTCGTGCCTTTGGGGATCATTTTTTTCCCTTTTCGGCCTCTAAACCTTTTCAGGAGATTGAATTCCTTGGCAAGCTTTTATGAGCATATATAGACATGACTTGCAGAATCTCTTTGTCCAGCACTACCTATTTTTGGATCAACAATTCAAACTTAAAACCAAAGCACATGCGAACAAAGTTTTGCAAAGTTGGTTGAAACATTAAATTCCAAAACTGCAACTCAATTATAGAACATGTAACATGGCTAGGGAACGAACGATAATAGGATATGGAACGTGGACTAAGAAAAAACGTAAAGGATGTGGACCAACAACTGGAAGGGCGCAAAATAAAAGGAGTCTATGTGGAGCGGGGCAGTCAAGTAAGAGAAGATCAAGTTCGGGATTAACGAGTGAACTCGGGATGGCCTTATTGTGGCTGGAGAGCCGAACGCGAGGAGGGTGGTTCGCATCGGAACAAGAGCTTTACTGTTCGTTAATGAAGGAAGCAAGGCGTTTAATTAAGCTCTTGGCTTTGTCGCAATTAGGGTTGAAGAGATGAAAATCATGATCCTCCCCTTCAGTCTCATTGAGCTCTGCCCTTCCCTTCCACCCACTGTTGAACAATTTTTTATAATAGAGCCTCCCTCTTTCCACCAATATGTCTTTCTCCGCCACTGTGACCAGCAACTTGCCGCAACCCAAACCCTCCAGAGCCGGAGCATCCTCCACAAACGGGTTAATCAGCGGATCATCATTCCCTTTCTCCGACGGACACACAAAATCCCACCACTTATCCACCATTTCCTTCCTCGCCGTATCTCTAATCTCCACTCCAATTGGCTCCTTCCCCCAGAAATAAGGATTCACCATAACAAGACCAGAAACCTTTGAATACTTGGTAGCAGTGGGGTCCGAGGCATGCAGTCTCAAGGCCAGGAAGTGTGCAATATTGGCGCCCGCGCTATCACCTCCCAAGAACACCCTGTCAAAATCAACGTTGTTCTTGAGCCAGCTTTCGTGGTCTTCGCGGTCTTCGGAGGCATGAGATGCTGCCCACAGAAGCGCATCCCAGGAGTCTTCATATGCGGCTGGAAGAGGATGCTCTGGCGCTAATCTATAGTTGACAGACACAGCAACGAGGTTAGCCTCCGCTACGAGGTTGTTGAGTGAGTTATGGTAAACGGGATCGGAGGCCGAAGAAATGCAAAAGGCGCCACCATGATGGTAGAGCAGCAGAGGAAGCTTCTGAGGAGTTTCGCCGGAGGTATTGGGACGATAAAGCCTGGCCGTCACGCCAGTTTCGGGTATGATGAGGATGTCTTTGGATATAACATTGGTGACAGGATCCAAGCCCGGAAGGGCAACCTGGGTGCCGGCTAATCTCTCGACGGTGCCGTCCTTACGTACTCGAAGGTAGGGAGGAACCTCCACCGAGATTTCTGGGTTGCCAGAATCCATTTGGGAGTGTGGAGTGTGGACAAGACAGACAAAGAGAGTCAAGAGCGGCGATAGGGAAGCGCTTTATTTCTTAGACTGCCCACTCTTAAATGCCTTGATGGATGGCTATGGCTACCAATTGGTTGCACCTTCTTGCTGTTGAGCCGTGCGACTTATGACCAGCCACAAGTTCTTATGGAGCGAATAAGGTGTATTTTATTTTGCAGTTACTGTCTTTAGTCTTTAATTAAAAAAATATGACAAAACGTGAGGTCGTGATTTGTGAACTATCTGTTTCGTTCAGGTCAAAGCAAAAAAGCTATCCATTACATCCCTATCACCGAAAAAAATATCGATTAATTCTGCCAAGTACGGGTAATGTCAAAATAAAATATCGAGAAAATTGGTAAATACGATTCCTGTTTTTTATTCGGAGAGTAGCGGAAATTTAGTTTTATTTGTTTTTGGATCCCAGGCTATTCTCCTGGAATTATTCAAGGGGAAGGGATCATGGCAGTTGGCTGTTGCGGTTCTGATCTGGAGCAGACAATTTAGATCTTAGAAGCACGTTTATTTATTATTATTATTATTTCTGCGATCTCGTTAATAAAAAAGGAACGAGTGGGAGCAGAAGGATTTTATATGTCGTTGTATTTATAATTTGTGTAATGGATGGGCAACAAGAAGCAAAAGAAGCCATTGAATCAGGGGACGGAGACATCAAGTTGGAAGACCAGCAATAAGAAGCATGCGTGGAAGCAAAGTGAGTGAACCATATTCAGACGGCCACATTCGGTCAATACTTGTTTAATCAATGGGAGCCGCGTGCTCTTCATCCGATCCGAGGAAAAGCAGTACCTTTGAAATTTGAGCTGGATGACGATACAAACAAGCAACCGTTCCTGAATGGATGTCGTCCGCCCCAAAATCCAATATCATAAGCTTATTTTCAGCAGCCACCAGCGAGCACCACCGTACATCTCCTGAGAGTCAACTATTCTAAAATATTGCGAGCTATAAATTAAATTAAAGGACGCGCCTCTCTGTTGAAGAAGTCGGCCAAGCATTGGATCAAATCTTGGGCCTCGTTCCGGCCCAGATCGTGCAAATGAAAACAGTGGTCCTCCTCTTGGGTCTCATAGATTTCCACCACCCCGACCCAACCGCTCTGACTCAGCGCCTTGTAGTAGAGCCACCCCCTCTCCCTTAGCATGTCTCTCTCCGCCACGCACACTAACACCCTTCCACAGCCCAACCACGCCAGGCTGGGGGATCCTTCCGCCACCGGATTAACCCGTGGGTCGTCCTGGGCCGCCGTGGACGGGCGCACGTGTGGCCATAATCGATCAATCGACGCCTTCCTTTCCTGGTCCACCGCCTCCGACCCGATGGGATGCGAACCCCAGAAGAATGGGTGGACTAATGCAGCGCCAAGGATCGCGAGGTCGAGCTCGTTCTCGGGATTTCCCGCTGCCATCGCTACATTATGGACTATGTTAGCGCCAAAGCTGTCCCCACCCAGGAAAACTCTCGTGAAGTCTGCGTGTTCATTTAACCAAGGCTCGGGTCCAGGATTCGTTCGGTGGGATGCAACCCAGTGAAGCGCGGCCCAGGAATGTTCGTAAGCGACGGGGATGGGGTGCTCCGGGGGTGGCCCGTAGTCGACGGAAACGGCGAGGATGTTGGCCTTGGCGACTAGAGCGGAAACGTAGTTGTGGAAAAGGGAAGTGAAAGGGGAGGGGAGGAGGAGACCGCCACCATGGAAGTAGAGCAAGAGAGGGAGCTTGCGGTTGTGGGGAGTGTGGTGGGGGAGGAAGAGGCGGCAGAAGTGTTGGAATGAGGGAGGAGGGTGACGTCCTTGGAGGAGGTGGAGTGCATGGTGGGAGAAAAAGGGCGGGTGCAGAGATGAGGTGGAGTGGATAGTGCTGGTGTGCAGCATATAAGGGCAGAAGGACGATGATGATTGAGTGGAGGTTGGGGAATGGATAACGTTAGTGGCTATCTCTTCCCATCATGAAATCCTTTTATGCGGCTATGAACATGTAATTGTTTTTGTTAATGTTAGTTTGTATTTTTGAGTAACCAGCAAAAAGCATTTGGCAGCTAAGCCATGTTTTATGGCAAACTTGTCAAAACACCGTAAACTTCGTCCCAAACCAGACTTTGAGGTAGAAGGCTACGGTTTTTCAATAAAACAATTTTTTTACTTCTTCAAAGGTTATTTACAGAATCCATTTTTTGAAATACCTTTTTCTTTTCTCACTTTTCTTCTAAAAGCTATTTTTTATAAAGCTAATTCAAAAAAATCCTTGACTCTAAATTATAGCTCTGGAAAATAAATGCACTTTTTTTATTACTTTAAACATTCTTTATTCTTCTTATATTTTTTTTTACTGTTTATCCAATGTACTATATTGTAACAACTTTCTCTTTTTCTCCAAATTGTAAAACAAATCTTTTCAAATCAAATACTTATTTTCAGTTATTATATATGCTATATAAAAACAAACACAAGACACATATATATTTTCACCCCTTGAATCCTTATTCTTTCCAATTTTAATATCAAACTTGTTATGTTGTTTGCCACATACAAACTACTTTTTAAAGACCAAAATTAAAAATATATTATTTTAACTTGATCTATTTGAATAAAATGAAGATATGTTAAACATACCCTTGACCCATGAGTAGACCCATGACCCGCAGGCTAGCCCATGATCAATAAACTTAGGTGTCAGACTGTAAAATTGGGAAATGAATGTAAACATTTATTCTATCATTTTATTTATTACATTAATAACATTTAAACATCTTCTTATTTCTAATTATAAATCATGTGACTACTACTGAAAACAATTTTCATATCCAACTTTCCCAAAGATCGAAAATGATGGTGGTGGTGGTGTTACGGATAAAATACTTGATATTTTTCACCTCGCTGAAACAGAGTCTTCTAAGTCAATTTATAATTAAGCTCAGTCAAATTCAACTGTTCTTGAAATTTAAAATAGTGATGAAGATTGATGAAGAAATAAGCTTATGTTATATGATTTGTGAACTTAAGTTTTAAACTTTCGGAGTATTTATTATTGTCAATATAATTATTTAAATAATTGGATATGACTTTCTATATTTTAAAGTAAGGGAATTGTATTGATGTTAAAATTAATGTTGTATTTTTTTTTTAAAAAAAAGTGAAATGGGCCCCGGCCCGACCTCTCCAAGGTCGAGCTTGAGAAAAGGTGGGAATTTGGGACTCGAGCCTAAACAGCCAACCCGTTTAGGCCCTGTAAGGTCGACCATAATTCCCAACTCTATGTGGAGCTTGGCCGATGTCCATCCTTTTTTCATAGCCTTTTTAGCCTTTACCTTAAGGGTTATGTTTGGGTGTGATGGAAAAAAACACTTTGTCAATGATAAACCATGGTTTTTTAAAAAAAACACCCAAATACTCATCAAAATGAAAAAAGTGATTTATATGATAAAACCATGATTTTAAAGAATGAGATTTTCTGAACTTTGAGGAGAAAATAGGTGGTGATTAATGTAATGTAACACTGCCCTCCCTCTCTTTTCATTTAACAGTGTATTTTATCAAAATCATATATTTCAGTTTTCTAAAATATAGTTAATCATATATTTTATAAATATATACATATTAGTTATTAATTATTTATATAAATAATAAATTGGTCTTACACATATCCATATATATTATTATTTTTTAAAAAACAAATTAATATTTGTTCTTTGTGTAATTAGCTTATGCCCTTTTTAATTGTATTTAATCATGTGTTTTTAATTATATGCATTTTAATTGTTTATTACAATTGCGACCACTAGTCATCTAATATATGAATATTTTCATTTACCAATTCTCATACAAAAATAGTGTGTAATTTTTCAATCTGTAATATTTGGTATTTATAATCAGAAATATATATCCATTTTTATAACATTTAGTTTCTGTTTACAAAAATATATATGTAGTTGTCATGTTACATATTTTAAGTAAATACAAATATTTTTTTAAAATTATTTATTATAAAATGTGTTCAAATTTTATTATGAAATTATATTTTGAGGTTATATATGCATCAATAGTACATTTGAAAAAAATTCAATGTCATTTTAGGGTTAAAAAGAAAAAAAAATAATTTAATACATTATTTTGTATCCTTTTTTATTATTTCATATCTTAAAAGCTATTTTGATAACAATGATATAAACATATTTATTTTTTTCATAATCACTTTTTTTTCTTAAAATTTATTATATTTTCAAAAACTATTTTACATAAATTGATACATAAATTATTTTCCAGAAGCTTTACTAAACATACTTCTTGTCTCAACCAGTGGCGGATGTTTCTTTTCCTAAAACACAGGTATTATCTTATTGGGGTTAATAATTCCAGGCATTGTCGAAAGCCTCATCGAGCAAGGCACGCTTCCGAGATAGCATGGGCTAGTGGGCAAAACTTAACCGAAGATGTTATTCAATGTTAACCAAAGTTAAGCTTGGGTCCAAACACAATTCTTTGGTTTCAATGGTTATTATTTAAAAAAGTTACAAAAATAATTACGGTGTAATTTAAGCGAGAGATTGTCATTTACTACATTCCTGGTTATTAATACCTAATGGGAAAAGAGTGAACGGGAATCTGCTCGCTCCTCGGTTTACTGGTCTCAATCAACCCTCTCAGTTCAGCTTGGTGGAAAGAAAGATGGGGAAAGGGGTGGCTCTTAGATCATTTTTCCGATCACTATCTTCCAGATCTCATCGTTTCTCTGCCAACAACAACCACATCCTTCGCACCAGCCATACTCGCCACCGTGACTATTTGGCCGTTGGTACCCTTTTTAACCTATCGCCCTCTCATGTTTCTTCTTCTGCCGATCGCCTCCCTACAGGTACTCTCTTCACTGTTCCATGTTTTGATCTCTATGCAACTTTTTCCGTTGTTTTGTGACACTCTCCAACTCTTGCTGAAATGAATTATTGTTTTGGAATAGAATCGAGGACGGTATTCCTCTTCCCAACAAGAAATTATTGTAGATGAAATTTGTCCACAAATTTACATTTTTCACCGCAGGAGGGATTTAAAAGGCCATATGCCCCCTCCCCTAAAAAAAAATATTTAATCGATTGGATTTCTTGAGGGAAAAAACAATGATTCTTGCTTCCTTTACACTGTACGAGGATATCTGATTGGTTATTTGATATCCTAACGTGATGCTCACAAACGACTGAAATCTTAAAATCCGCATTATTTATGTTTTTTGCTAGAGTGATATTTATAATTTGCTCATACATCATGTCATCAAATTATACTTCTCACCATGAGTAGGATAGCTTCTTTGTTTCCATGACCTCATAATTTCAGAATTGTAGCTTTTGATATAAGATTGTACGGGTCTAGATTGCTTTTGAAGAAGGAGGGGAGGGGGAGAGAGGGCAAACGAGCATTCAAATTTCTTATAGTTTGTTTTCTTTCCTTTTCCAATGAAGTAGAAACACTGTTTTAACTTTCTGGGTTTTTTTTTTTGGATATAACTGTCTGTGGTTTTAATCTGATGATACTACTATCTGAAGCAATTCATCAACAGTTTCTTTCTTTCCGCTACTTTTTAGGGCCGTTTTGGCGGGAAATTTTACCCATTCTTACAACTACCGAGCTTATTTTTGCGGCCATGCTAATGAAAGCACGTTATCTTCTTTGTGTTATTGGTCATGATTCGTGAAGGAGTACGAGAATATACATCATTATGTGAGGGCGGAAATTGAACCAATTGTCTTTTAAAGTTCTTTCGTTTAAGAAAGAAGTTAGGGAATGAAATCATAGCTACAAAACCTGGCATCTGAACGCTTGTGAATTCCAGATTTCTTTGTAAACTTTGGGGTGGCTATCATATGCTGAATTGGATATATGTGAAAACATCTGCAGAATGCAGGTCTCATCTCTCAACAGGCTTAGGAAGTGTGCGATTTTATAGCGAACATGTAACCCACTTGCCTGAAATTAAAGACCCTAAGCTACAAAATGTTTTCAAGGATTTGATGGCAGTAAATTGGGATGAGCTCCCCCATGCTGTCATTTATGATGTGAAGGCTGCACTAACTGGAAATACTGATGACAAAGCTGGCAAGGCAATAGTCGAAAATGTTTTCCGTGCTGCAGAAGCCATTGAAGAGTTTAGTGGGATACTGGTGACTTTAAAAATGGAAATTGATGACAGCATTGGTTTAAGTGGCGAGGTATGTAAATGTTCATTTTCCTGCAATGTTACACATAATTGCATTAACTTCCCCTTCTCCCATGGTGATAGTTTGAAATTTTAATAATCGTTTTAGGACGCTAAGCCCACACCTGATCATATAAAGAATGCACTTCAAACTGTTTTTGATCGTTACACCACTTATTTGAGTTCGTTTGGGCCGGATGAAAGCTACTTGCGGAAGAAGGTGGAGACAGAACTGGGCACGAAGATGATACACTTGAAAATGAGGTGCAGTGGCCTCGGTTCTGAGTGGGGAAAGGTATCGTCATTTCTTCCCACTGCGCTTACATTATTGCCACTTATGATGATGTTTCTAGTTTAGCGGGCACTACTACAGAATTGATAATTTTTCTTTTTCCTTGAAATATGTTCAGGCAGTTTAGCTGAGTGTTATGCTACATTTCGTAGTATATTATCTCTTGTTTATCATCGCCTCTTTTGGCCCTCCGTGATCTATCTTTTAATAGATATGCCTAATCAGTCTTCTGTCTTCTATATGTAATAACTCCTCTGTGGTCCAATTATCTCTCTAATACTGAGTTTTCATTGCAGGTTTCTGTTCTTGGAACTTCTGGACTTGCAGGTTCATATGTTGAACAAAGAGCTTAGAAACAGCCCATATAATTGTCTGTTTTAAAACAGCTCATGTTTTAAATGTCTAGTAGAACTGCAGGTTCAGCTGCAGACGATGCGATGTGTTTTATCCTGAACATTATTGATGAGTTTGTTATGGCATGCAAATAAGGGCGAATTTATGTTAATTTTAACGAATGATGCCAAAGCAACATATCTTCGCAATTGTTTTGTAGTGAGCAATGTCTTGTTTCAGTTTGACTTGCTTTTTCCCCCACAAGGTATCAATATTATGGTAGCCCCTATAAGCATAGATGCTACCACATAGCTAATTTTGAGCTTGTCAAAAGAGAAGTCAAATTAAATCAATGACATTACACACATTTTATATATTAGACAGTTTAAGAAATGAGTCATGCTGGTTATGACTAACGAAAACTATTTTTGGATTTTTATGTTCAGACTACGTTGATGTGGGTATCCTATAGTGTATTTTCCCAGGATTGAGAAATACTACTATAGTTGACTTTCATATTTCGATGGTTCAACGATTAGACGTCTTATATCCATCCTCTTATTTTGTTGTGGGTCTACTACAGTGTATTTTCTTTTCCCCAGCATCCTTTATTTGCATTTAGCAAGATCCTCTAATAGTCCAATTAAATTTAAGCCCAACTACTTGAAAGTTGAAACAAATTAGATTTCCTTTCTGATTTTGAAATTGGGATTAACTCCCTATCAGTGGTGCATAATTTCTTCTTATAAGCGATATAGTCATATAATCCAAACAAAAACCTTTTTATTACAAGGTCTTAGAAGTACCAAACTAAGCAAACCAACCTAAAGACAACAAACAAGAGTCAAACAATAAAACACAGAAGCAGAAACAGGTGAATAATAGTTTAACAACGTAGTAATAAAAGTCTCTAGCAGCAATCAACAAATAGGTCTTTGTTTGCAACAGAGCTTGAGATACCCAATTGAAAATGTAAGATTCGTCCAATGAAGTTTTGACGAACCACCCGATTGCCAAATATGCTTTCATGAGAATCCATATATTGTCATGATTCCTAATCAAATTCTTTGAAAAAAAGAAACTCAAGGAGGATAATAAACATAATCATAATCAGAAAAACACTTGCATCCTGATAACAGATGAGAGAATCACCACTTGAGCCCAATAAAGAATAGTGTTTCCACACACACTGAGTAGGCACATGTCTTGCCAAAAAAAGAACAGTGTAATCATTCACACTAAACAAGCACATGTCAAGCCATCAAATAACGGTATGTACAAATCCATTTAACAGATACAAGATAATAATTTTAATTTGACCATCATATAACCTTCCCTTTGAATTATGATTCACAAAAACACTAACCTACAGCCCATAGAAGAGTGTTTCAAACCAACCAAAACTTTTTTTAGAAATAGAATCAGCAGCCATAAATGTAGCACTATGAACTTCCATTCCTTCTCTTTTCCGTCTGAAAACATTCCATACCAATTTAACTAGGACAGTGACAACAAGGATAAGATTTATTGGTTTAAAGTGTACTCTAATCAGAATGTACTTACTCCTAGTTTCACTAAAAAGGTATTTGCTCCTGGCTACAACTGGTTTCAACACTCCAATATAATTAATTTTGCTACAAATGGTGTACCTAGCAACAAATCCAACCACAATATGCTTCTCAACACATAATCCCGAAGAAACTCTATAAGAACTATTTGGAATATTGGGATAGCTACTTACCTCAGGATCCCGAGCATTTAGTATCCTCTTCTCCGACCTCCTATGTTCAACTTCCTCTTGTCCTAATATTCTAGCGTTTTGAATCGCTAGGCTTCCCCCAGCTTTCCACAACGAAGTAATCGGAGAATCAACAAAACCCTCAAGCTAAACAGCTCCTTTTCCATCACATCCCCTGAGTCGACAACGTCTTCATCAGCTACAAGTTTCACCGTAGCTACGAACAAGGGATCTATGGCTGAGGATGCATCTACGACTGGCGGAGTTGTTCCATCAAAAATATTAGGTCACATAGCAACATTGTTGAGCTGGCGTTGGAAATTGTGAGAGAATCTCAGGATCAAGGAAGCAAGGCCATCAAACTTAATCGTTCTAGCAACGATAGCGTTAAGGTGGGTTGAGAGTCGTCCTTGGCCAAGCTTCTCAGAACTCACCTCCCATGACCCTGGAGGCACCCATCGGAGATCACTATCAGAGGTCGTCACACTAGATCGATGAACACCGGCCTCTATGTGACGATCCCCTTCATCGCTGTGATTACTCCCATCAAATAACCTCTTCGAAGCCAAGACCTCTGAGGGCCACATCAGGGAAATACAATCCAAAGACTCCATAAGATGAGGAGAATAGAATATACCAGGATGATGGAAGGATCGATGCCTTGACATCTTCAATGCCCAATCTTGATGACGTGAGAAGTAACCCTAACAGAGAAGGAGGAAAAACTCTAGCAGAGGGAAACTTTTTATCAGGATCAGGATCATCATTTTCCAAACAAAAACCATTTGATTTTTCTTTTCAGAATAAATAAACTATATTATAACCCGACCACCATCTTTGGGGTAAGATATATCATTTGCATAATTCTAAACCTATTGACTGACTCAAAAATTAGAATGTAATTTTATGGCCTAACTATCAATATGCCTGTTTGAATTAACAATAAAAACTACTTTTTCAACGTGATTTATGAAGTAATAAGGCAAAATTTGAAAGTCTTCTCTGGATTTGTATAAACTTATTTTTTTTACGGAGATATAAACAAGCCTATTATTGATTAAGCAATTAAAAAAAAAAATCCACGGTTCCATTCTTGGATGCTTAAGGATGACTAGCCAAGGTTCCTGCAGCATACACATTCTGTAGGTTCTTTGAAGCAAGACTAGCATTTGTACAGCCAACCCTGAAGTTTGGCTTTTTTGTGCTCTACTTCTGTTGTTATACTCGAAAATGAAGGTTTTCTACTTTTCTTTGTACCTTTTTCCACCCGAATCATAGTGAATCTCTGCATTTTTCTCCTTCTACTTCCCTAGCACTAAATGTCAAGTAGTTAAGCAAATGGATGGTATCTCATAAAATATTCTTTATCATATTGAACGGTGGTGACTGGTGAAATAGTCATGAATCATCACACAACCTTGAACTGATAAGCACTCAGATCATTTATTCAAGTTATGAGTAGAAACTTGTGGTGTTCTACCCAGTACTCCTCATGATAGGACAGCTTGAACCAGCATCCTCATCAGAGATATAGCCCTTCGAGAGAGGTCCGAGCAGTTCGGCAGGATCGTAAAAGAACTCCACCTTCTCTACTTTCTCATCCTCGTCCAACTGTAACCACAAAGAGTTATTACTAAAAACACAAGAAACGTAGTCAGTCACCATGGTTTTCTAGCTTGGGGGTGAATCTAATTACCGTGAAAATGCCTATTCCATATAACTCAATCTTTTCTCCAGTTGGGGCAT
>QFDD01008312.1:0-10801 GCA_006871305.1 Vachellia collinsii | reverse complement strand
TTTTAATTAATTTGTATAATATATGTTTTAATTATAATTTTATGATTTTTATTTTTTTATTAATTTAAGAATAATATATTTTATCTATTATTTATTTTGTTAAAATATATTTTAATTTATAATAACATATTTTTTATAAATTAGTTTTATAAAAATATATTTTATAATTTATATTTTGTTTTTATAATTAATTTTTAATTAAAATTATATAATTAATATTTTTAATTAATTTATAATAATATATTTTTATTATAATATTTTTTTTATTTTATTAAAATATAGTTTAAATTATAATAATATTTTTCTTCAAGGGCATTAATGGAATAGAAGAGAAATTGAAAGGGTAAAATTGTCAAAAAATTTGGCTCCCCTCAAAAAAACCCCAATTTAGAGGGGAGCCAAAATGGGGTTTAGAAGGGGAGGGGATGGTAAATTTAAGCTTCCCTCCCCTCCAAAATTTTGAACCAAATGAGGGGAGGGGATCATTTTCCCTTCCCTTCCTTCCCCTTCCCTCCAACCAAACACACCCTAAATGTAGGCATCTCTCCCACTCCATTGTGCATTTTGAACATTAGGTTCATCAAGTTGTAAGAAATTAACTTATTAAATTCATATTGAATGAAGATCATCATTGAAGGAAACACGCCACACACACACACACACAAAAGCCCAAAACGAATACTTGGAAAAGAAATGAAGAATCACATTGCACTAGTCTAGTTACATGACAGTGTGTGTGTCTCTTGCTAAACATTGGCTAAAGAGAGCAACACTGGCCCAAGAAGGGCAAGGTTGACCATTTTGAAATACAGGCCCGGCCCATGTTCCCAACAGCACCTTAAAAATGGGCCTAGGACCACCTACCTAACAACTATCCCCCCCCCCAACAAACTACAACATAACAAAGCCCAATGAATCGAAGCAGGGTGATGATGCTTCGGAAACATATGTTGAAGGGCTAAAACACTTGGCAGTTTGGCACTAAAGTCCTATATATATATATATATATATATATTTATGTACAGAAATGATGGTCAAGGCCATGCGGAAGTTCCAGCACCGTCCATGAGAGAAGCAGAAGGTGTTATGTCACCATCTGATTGTGTCTCTGGGAAGTTATAGGACATGGCACCATTCACGTACGACGATGCTGCCGAGAATGCTGCGTTGTTATTGTTCAGTGGCCACGCATTGCTTCCTCCCATCTGAACACTGCTTGTTCCGTAGCTATCTCCGAAGAAATCCACCCCATCGAATCCCATTGCTTCACTGTTGTTGTTGTTTGCCATTTGCTCCATGCCGTCCCCTGTTCATTCATTAAATAGCAATTAACTAATTAGAGAAATCCACATTTATTATTATTATTATTAATGAAAAGCAGAGTTAGTTAACAAACCTTGGGTGAGTAGGGCAATGTTAGTCCCCAAGAATCCATCGAGCTCTTCCAGGCAATTCCACTTCGCATATGCTTCCTTCACCAACTGCTCTAAGTAGCCCTGCAGATTAATTAATCACGATGCTGTCATACTCATTAGTAATAAATCCAATCATCGAGGATAGAGAAATGTCATTATTTTGGCCTTGTCCACCAGAAATCAAAGAAGGAGAAGGGCCGTACTCATACATACCCTATTGAAGTTGGTGGTGCTGGTGATATCCTTGCCGGAGAAAGTGCCGCCGTCCATTTCGACTTTGATGAGCTGGCAGATGGGGTTCAGGTAGAGGGCGAAGTGGGGCCCACAGTACCTGTAGAGTTTCGTCCCAAGCTCGCACGTCCTCGCGTGCTTCACCGTCGCTTCCCACATCCTCTCCGACATCCCCGACCCCAACCCCAGGATCTGCAATTACGTACGCGCGTATTCCACGGCAAAAATACAATCAATTCGCATGAACTAGATTATATATAAATGAAGATTGTGTTTGCACTATGAATTAGTACCTTTCTGAGCCTGTGAGGATCAACGGTGAGGAGCCTGAGAAAGTCCTGAACGGTCTGAATACGCTCGTTGCAGAGCTTCTTGTGGAAAGCTCCTTCTTTCCCGATCTTCTCCAGACGCCACACTTCATCTTGCAACTTTGGCGGGTAATGCTTCTTGTACACTGACCATCACATTCCATTTACGTTAATTTACAAGTGTTTAAGGTTAATTACTTCATCAATATAAAATTCATGGTTTCTCTCTGTAACTGTTAAAAAAAAAATGAAAGGTTGCATTGGTGGGGCCATGAGCATATGCAGCTGGGTTGCCGCCAGGATTAAAAGCTTCTAAGCTTAGCTGTGCGTTTTTTTTTTTTTGGGCCAAGAGATTACAGTCCCTTTCTTGTTCTCTGGCCACATACTTTTTTTAAAAAAAAGAGATAAGAAAAGCTAAAATGCAGAGAACCATCATTTGCCTTGCTGTACAGGATGAAAGGGATACCCAATTTAATACACCATCTGGACTTGCCTATGTACATAACTATAAAGTGGATATATATTATTTACAAATATGTATGTATACATAACTTGAGTTTCCCAAAACTATCCCCTAACTGACTAAGCTATTTTGTTTATGGAAGTTAGTATGGATAATATTGAATTAATTAGAATATTGTTCTTGTTAAGGTTGAATATATGCATGTGTGTGTGTGTAGCCTGACCTACATACAGAGGTTCTATATGTTCAAATCATGACAGATTCTACTAAAGTTCTACATCTTTTCTCTGTCTTTCTCATTTTGTCTATTTTTTTCAGGCGTGCAACTCGGAATGATGTGGGTGGGTCATCAAAATCGAAAGTTATATAAACGATGTAACGTTTTGTGTATGGCTGGCTTTAGAACTTGAATGTGTGTGTGAGTGTGTCTGAAATATCTAATTAAAACTAAATCTTCTTCTTGACCAGCTCTGTGCATAGTAGTATTTATTAAAGAAGGGGTTGATTCAAGAAACTGGGTATTTCTCCCTCAATGATTATCAACAACCTAATACATTAAACTAATTGTCTTAGAAAAAGAATACATTAAACTAATGACACTTGTAAACCAAAGGACTGATAGTTAATATTCTTGTCAGTGATGTTAATTATAAATAAATTGAACCAAGGTCAAAACTTAATCAGGCTTGGGCACAAAACGTGTGTGTGTGGGTGTGTGAATATTGACCCCAATGTAAAAAATATATGCAAGACCAAGCTGCTTAAACCGGAAGCCCTCTAATGATAAGTAATGGGTTCTGCTCGCAGATATAGCAAACAAATCTATGGTTAATAAAAAAGTTAATCTGATTGAGGCACGAAGACATAATACTTACATTCTCCACGATGATCCTTCACAACGAAAGCCTGCGTCATGCCTTCACGAATCCGAAAACCGAGGTTACTGCCCGGAGCAACTCTGACGGCTACCCGGAACTTGCGGCTTCGAATCCAGCTAGAATTATCGGTGAACTCAATGTCACCGGTGGGTGCAATCCCATCCCTCATGGTGAGGTTCAAGTCTCCGGTGAGCAAAGGTCGTTTCCCGGTTCTCTCCTTCAATTTGTGCCTATCGAACTCCTCAGTGGTCCATGCCTCCTTCTCGCTGGCGGGGAAGTCTCCGTCGAGAACCACCAGCTCTAGCTTGATGGGTTGGGGAAGACTGATTCGAACCAATTGATCACCTTTCTTCTCAACAAGCATAACTTGTATAGGGTTGCCATCACAGTCCAGAATCCTGGTACCTGTAAATATGGGAAGAGAAAGATTGTTGCTGAACATTAACTGATAGCTTGATGCTTCTGTCCGTTCAAATGCTTCGATTCGCAGAGAAGGAGATCGAGTCATGGAGCGTGGAACACAATGCCTCATCACTCGTTCAACCTCTTCAGTCACCTAATTAACAAGAAGAAATATTATAACCTGGTCAATATCAAATCCTATACTGGAAAATTAAACTGTGGATGAAGATAAACAGTGTTGACGATGACTTACGACTCTTCTGAGCAAAGGCTCCAAGGCAGAGAAAAGGTTCTGCATGTTCTTCACCATAACCACTTCGCCTATAATCCTGTCAAATACATAAAATCAATGATCAGAACGAGAGCAAAGGGCTTGATCTCAGACTCAATGAATTTGGAGAAGATGATGGAAAGCTGTGCACATACGAAGCAAAAGAAGGTCGAGTAGGTCTCATGCGTTTATCGCTTGGGTTATCTGGGTCCGCATCAGAATCGTCGAAGAACCTTTTGGCGGCCATTTTCGGTGAGGAATGATTCAGTGAGTATGTTGAGAGATAAAAAGGAGGGGTTGGTGCAAGGTTGCAGTTAGGGGGGGGGGGGTTGATTCTTTTATATATATACACGCTACTGGAGTAATGTAGATGTTAAATTAAATTAAATGTTTAGGAAATCAGAAAAGGGAAAAGTCAGAAGCTTCTTGGAATGTTGGAGGAAACAACCAGGCAGGCAGTAGACAGCGTTGTGGCGTAGATGTGTTTGCATGTTATAAAGACTTTGACGTCAAAAGCCAAGTCAACCCTTCTCATCTCTCTCTCTCTCTCTCTCTCTCTCTCTCTCTCTACACCCATATGGCTTCTTTCTTCCTGATCATGGGCCTGCAGGACCTACAACCTCTCAAATAATTGATTGATTGATAGTTGGTAGCTTTAATGAATGAAATTGGCTCACAACCTAAACAATGGTGAGATGTGATGCAGAGGATCTGTATGTAAGTGTTGTCTAGTACAATGAAGCACAGAATTCAATTCACCTAAATTTTTATCTAAATAAAAGTTAATTGATTTGATAAAATTGACAATGTTTATACCATTCTAATCAAAATTACTTTTTCATGTTTAAATTACCAAAAGAGTTAAAAATTAATGAAATATTTGCATATAAGGTGGAAGTGTTTTGATCTTTTATGCATTATGGAGAACTGCTATTACTCCAATAGTTAGAACCAATTAACTTCCATAAGCTGATTTCAATTGCTTTTCCATATATGGTTTTAGCTGAAAAATTGATTTTAGGGTGAGAGTGTTTAAATGATTTTTTGTTGTTGCCAAAATTAAGGTTTACAGGTGAGAATTAATTATTTTGATGCTTCCCAAATAGGCACCTAATGGGTGCATATAGATATAATAGGTAGATAGGCAGCATGTAAAAATTAAGAAAATTCGTTAAAATAATTATTTTATAAAATATACGTTAGTTTTCTTAAAAATATTATTTTTTGATCTAATGGTTGAAATCTTGGGCCGCGATTTTTTTTTTTTTTTAAATCTTACGGTTCAATATGGAGTCTAAGTTTACTTGAACGTACGAAATATTTGATTGCTTTGAAATTCAAATCCTAGAGTTGAACGAATATTGTTGAATTGCACAGCTATAACTCATTCCAAATAATTAAATCAACCAAGAATCCAGCCGTTATATTCAGATTGGGTGAATGTTCAAAAGCGAGAAAGGGATAGACATGATATATGTTAAGAATGGGGAAAATTAATATTTTGATCATTATAATTTTGATTTGATTGCAACTCTATTCCTGTGAATGTAACTCATTCCGTATTATTTTGATTTGGTCATAATTGGATTCTTAAATTTTGACTCATTGTAACTTAATTCTTATTGTTTCATCAACTTTATAATTTAGTTGATGACCATTTATTATACATATAATTTTATTTTTTAAAATATATGGACTAAATTATAAATTTGTTTAAACTCTTAAGATTAAATTGTAATGAATCAAAGTTCAATAATTGATTTACAACAGGGTAAAAATTTATAGAAACTGAGTTACATTAAATCAAAGTATAATAACTGAGTTACAATTGAGAAAAAATTATAAAGAATAAAATATTAATTTTTCCTTTGTCAAGATCATATATAAAATTGATATGGAGGTTTATAGTTTTACTTGTTCCTCATTTTAATTCTATCACTTTTATATACAGTCAAGTCATCTGCTTGTAGGAAGGATTGAGAGTCCGCGTCTGGCCCTTCAAAGCCATCTATTTATTTATTTGGGGTTGAAAGCGATGAATAATTGGAGAACAAGAAACTCAACCGGAATTAATTAACGTTGCCATGTTTTTAATTAAATTATTAGTCGTAAATAAAATAATTATAATTTGATCTCTTTCACTTACTTGTTTTAATATCTTCAAGTGCTCTTTTCAGCTTAGAAAAGGGAGAAGCCTTGTCTGCTCACAATATATTATAAGAGTGAAGGGACGCTACACTTGATTGAGACTTTCATTGCTTAGTACCCTCCAATATCATTTAATATCACATACTTATGATTAAATAATTTAAAATACAATACATCCAAATATAATCATATTTGGACAAATGTACATGTCCAGCCCCCGTATATATCAATGGTTTAAAATGTATGACTTTATGAGCTGGTTTTATTAATATTTGAATATTATATAGTAAATATTGGATTTGTTTTAAAAAAATATTTTAAGGAAAAAGATAATTAATCAAAAATCACCCCGGATATACCAAAGAGAACAGGCATACATCCACAGGGGAATAAAACCCTAATAGATCGAGCATGTGGTAAAAGTGCCATATAATAATAACATGTGGGACCATTGAAAGTGGAAGTTTGGGAGCTCTTTCCTATGCCCTTCACAGTAACTGTATGTGGGACACTCAGCTTCAACTCTCACACAAATCCACGTGGCACGCGTCCAAATCCCCCACGTACACTCGCATACATGCTTCTCACAAATACGACGGAATGAAGACAGAATATTCTATTTTATTATATTTATAAATTAATTTGTAAAATTTCACTGTTCATTTACTATTTGTAAATTTTAGTCTTAGATGTCACGGTAAATATAAAATAAAAGTAAAATTAAAAATGCATTTAATGGGAAAGTTTGGTGGCTTTTTCCAGGGACCCTTGACAATAAACAAATCCACGTGGCACGTCGTCCGAAGCCCCCGCGTATATATATATATGGCCCGGGGGTGGGGTTAAAAAAAACCTGGCCAACAAATAAAAGGAAGAGACTTGTCAAGGGTTGATGTTTATGCAATTGACTTCTTTTTAAAAAGGATAATTTAAAAAAAGTTAATTAATTAATATATTTATTATTTTTTAAACTAATTTGTTTAACTTATGAATAGGTATACCACCTCCGGTAATTTATATAATAAGTACTTAAATTTTGCTGGAAGGATTAATGAATATAAATTCACTACTTAAAATTATTTATTTATATATATAATTGGTTTACATATCAGTCTATAAATCAAATAAATTAGTTTGGAGAAAAATTATAAATATAAATACTTTTGAGTAATATATTTAGTTTCTTTAATATATTTAACAAAAGTTAATTGACTTTTATATTAAGAACGAGAGGTAGTATAATATAATGATAGACATAATTATTTCACAATATATATTATAATTAAATAATTTATTTTGTTTTTTCATTCTCTTTTGTTTTTTAAAAAAATTAACTTGATTTCTTATATTAGAGAGGGGAAGAAATATAATTGTAGTAATATTAGTTTAGTAAACTTCAATGAATTTGACTGCGATGGAGGAGTTTCCCAAATCTGGAGATGAAAGAAAGACTTGGAATGGCGACGACGCGGTGATGAACACATCCCGCGTTAATCCTTGCTTTTGTCTTTTTAGGTCACCACAATTCACAACGTCTTCTTCTCTATTTCTGTTTTCTTGGTACAAAGAAGAAGTTTAGATAAATTAGATAGTGGAGACTTACAGAGGCCCGTACATGCTTTTAGACTTAAAAAGCTCTTACAAGGATTACAAAGTGACCATTTGAATTAACGGTAAAATTATTTTTTCAACGTGATTTACGATCTACAAAGTAAATATATGATGGGAATTTTATAGCAATTTATATAAATGTACAATTGTTTGGGAATAGTTATAGCAGTTTCGCCGAAAATGGAATTCTCACCAAACAACATCATATTGTCTCTTCTCCAAAAGGTGCACAAGTTTTCTACACTCAGGCTTCTCATTATTATTATTATTATACTTCGAAAGAGCGTGTCATTATGAAGCTCACGTGAAACCAGCAAGCAGCTTCTTCGTAATGCCCATGATGTCTATGACCCCTCCAATTCCTCCTCACTCTTTTTATGCATTTACTATACTCCTCCTATCTTTCATTTTAATATAATACTATAAATCCCATATTCTTAAACGTTAATTGGCTTTTTCCAAATATATTAAGTAAGTTAATTAACTGATTAATTTATTATTTTTATCTTCAAACTAATTTCCATAACCTATAAATCAATATATAATCTGATGTTATATATAAGTATTTCAAAATATATGTTACAGTTAAGTAATTTATTTAGATTTTTTAATATGAGTCAATTGACATTATATTTATTTAGATATTTATACATATACGGAATCAGAATCTTTATGGGTATATGTGCCTTTCAATTTTGTAGTCCTACTTGGCACATACTCTAACTCAATGCAATATTACTGACGTCTGATCTGTAATTTTGTTGCTTTCATCAACTTCCTAGAAACTTTCACACTTGACTATGATATATATATACACATATATATTGATAATTTGATCTTTGTTATTATTGACAGGAACTGCACCAACATTAACAAGCAGAAATATAAATTAGTAAATAAATATCCATTGCCTCTAATTTTGTGGTTGCCTCAAGGGAAATTTTATCCATTTGTTCGATCTATTCCATTCCTTTAGCTGTTTTACTTTTTTGTTTTTTTTTTCTTTAAATGTCGTTAGATTTCAGTTTTTGTTGTCTGTCTATATATATATAGTTTATTGTCATTTTTATTCTTTGTTCGTCTGTCCTTTTATAAACTTGGTCTTCCTCCGGCGCAGAATCAAGACAATAAAATCATGGAGTTGTCATCTTCTATTCTTTGAGAAAAGGAAAATGCTATAAGTTTCTCTTCTTCTTGTTTTTTTTTTTTTATCGTTTTAGTTCCATGTTTGCTGCATGACTTGATCTTGGTTCCTGTAGCCATTTTTTTTAAACTTCGTTGGCTAATTAAAACACTTCATTTCCCATTATATACAATTGGTCCTTGACTTCCCATGCGTGTCATATCCATGTTTTCATGTTCCATATATTACGTGTTATTTTGTAATATCGAGAAAGTTAATGGATTGTTTTCAAAAACTTGAAAATTAAACAATTCTCTTGAAATATTCAACATAATTAGAGACCTAGCCAATATGACACAATTTTTTTTTTGGGGTAATAATATGACACAAATTGAAGATAAGAATATTCAACGACAAAAAAAGCAAATTAAAATAAACAAGTTTGGAGATAAAACATATAGTTAAACATGGTTTTTTTTCCTGCCTCTTGTATTTGTCTATTATTATGTAAGGATAAATGTGAGTATTAAAGCGCCAAAGCATATGGAAATTAACAAATTATTTCAATATTATTATTTGGGAAATCATTTCAGGAGAAGTTAAAAAAAAATATCCAAAACAGAGAGAGAAAAAATTAGTGTGTTTACTTGCGGGAGTGTCAAATTCAGAGAATTGCCCAAATATTGTACGTATATATTACGAAAACTTCTCCATTAATTAATAGAATAACATAGAATATGGTCATGATTATATTCGTTTATGTAAGGCTTGTGTGGAAACAGAATTTTATATGTGCACTATAATGTAACAACAATAATAACCGCTTTAATTAACATATGAGAGACGAAAACTGAAGGGGGCATTGATAATTTGATATATATATATATATATAACCTAAACCAACTCTTCCTATACAATTTATGTCGATCACATATAATATAAAAATTAAAATAATCATTTTTCCCTTGCGAGCTGGTTCTTTTTTTTTTTTCTATTTCAAACCAGTCTTGCCCTTTTGTGCAGAATTTTTTAAGCAATAGAATTTCCCTTTTTACTTTTTTAAAAAAAAGTCCTCTTCTTTTTGTTTGCGCAACACATAAGACTGCTTTTATGATTTACTTTGCTGCGAACGTTAAACGATGAGTGCCAATTGATGTTGAAATAGTCTGGAGGATAAGAATGGAATATAAATATGAATAACACTCCGAATTTATTAAAATATATTGCGTGTGTGGTTAATTATCGATGAAGAGTAGTATGCTTTAACATCAAACTAACAATATAATATAATGGACAACGTAAGAGTAAATTTGTCGGGATATAAGAAAATATGAAATTGTATATTTGGAAGAAAATATTCTTGGGTTGCTGGTATATAATTAGGCATATACTTTTTTTTTTTTGGACCTTGATTCGGCATATACCTAAACTATAAAAAAGAATATTACTGAGATATGATCTGTAGCTTTGGTTTTAACAAGTTCTCAGAAATTTCACTTCACCAGCGGCTCTATTAATAATGACATGGTCTTTGGTGCAGTTAGCTCTTGACAATTTATTAATAGAGATCAGCGTTACAAAATCTATAAAAATTAATTATTAATTAGGATCTTTAGTACCTGTAATGCACATATTTTGGTAGTAAACGTTACATCAACAGTTTGGTGATTAGTGAGTGTATTGGCATGTCAACAACTGTCAAGATCATTACGTCAACGAATTTTCAAAAAGAAACTAATTCTTTCTATTTTAATAAATAAAAGGGGGAATTTAATTAAAAAGAGGAGCTATGCAAATACAATGGATAAGTTATTGTGAAAGAGACTTATTAGGAATTCAATTTAAAAGCAAAAAAGTTTTTAAAAGTGTGATCAATTAGCATCTGTTGTATGTATATAAATATCATTGGCAAAAAGGAAAGTGATTCCTAACTTCCCATGGTTAATAATGC
>QFDD01008309.1:0-15011 GCA_006871305.1 Vachellia collinsii | reverse complement strand
TGTCAAAATAGTTAACTTTGACCGTTAAATGTTAACGTGGTTTGCTAAGTTAGATAATGTAATTTGATAACCAATCATAATAGATCAACTCACTCAAGTTAAATCTACTTGGTAGCCATTTAATGTGTTAACAAATAAAAATTAAAAAAAACTTCAAACACTCAATTTCATTGTCTTCTTCCTTTCTTCACCATTGACGAGATGGCGATAGACAACACCACTCCACCTTCTTCCTTTCATCAATAGAGACGACGACAGAGACGAAGACGGTGACTAGGATCTCTATGGCAAACTCAGTTGAGCAGAAAACAGAGAGCATGGCAGAGACGCCGGAGGCAACATAGGACAAGACGATGACCACAATCTTGCTGGGATTTAGGTCAAGTGCTTCAATGTGGCATCTTCACAGACACACGATGAGCAACTCGAAAGTAGAGCAATTTCGAAGGTGAGTGGGAAGACGATTGGGGAGGAGGCGATGTGTTTGGGTCCAAAGAAGGACTTGGTAGAGAAGCTTATTAGTAAGGAGGGAGAGTAAAAGAATACAAAGGAGATGAATATATATATATATATATATGGTTGTTACTCATTTCGTTTTTTTTTGCCAACATTATTCATTTCTTTATCTAACGCTCTATCATCTGCCATTTTGCATTCTTTCCATTTTCTAAACTTAAAAAAGCTGGGTATTTCCTTTTTATTGTGTCGGTGAATTTTTTTTCCATTGCATCGCGGTTTATCCCTTTTTAAACAGTGACATTCCTGGAGGAGAGATGAGTGACTACAGGGAAGAGGAAGAAGACGATGGGACCGATGGTGAGAAAAAGGGAGAGGGAGAGGGAGAGAGGAAGTGGTCGAGGCAGAGAGAAGGAGGGAGTGACGTGGACAATGTGGTGGACCCGAAAGGTGAGCTGGCTGGGCTGAGTGCAACATAAGTCAAAGTAATGATCAACGTTAACTATTCTAACGGATGGGATGGAATTGCTTCGCTTTAAACACTTGTGGAAGAACATTACATCCCGAAAAACTTCCGGGATAACATTGCTCCAGAAAGATAATTTCCGGGGTAAAAATGGTGGTTATTCCTTCATAATTTTCTCATTAATAGAAAACTCCTCAAATTTTAATTTTAATAATAAAAAAAAAGTTGAATCATAAAGATTCCTTTTCAAGCTTCAGATTCAGACATACAAAAATAATTCATAATCTCTTTTATAGGCATCTCCTTTTTATGAGCAACAATTAATTAAATTACATAAAATGAATTAACAGTTAAAATAAGTTAAAAACAAAAAATGTGTAAAGAAAATAATTTTGTTTCTAAATATACTCTTATTTGTCATAATAAAGGGAATGAGCAGGAAAAAATATGAGGTAAATATGTAATTAATTAGGGTAAAAAATGGAAAACATGTATTAAATTTTTATATAAAGAATAATTATTGCTTATACAAAGTATCAAACCTGTGAAAAGCAATATTGTTTATAAATAGAAAAGCAAGCAGGATGGAGTGTGTGTGTGTAATTCATTTGTTATCAAACTAGTTAAGTATTAAAACTCTATTATAATTATAATAATATAATTTGATTAAAATATATAAAAATTCATATAAAACCCTAAAAGCGTAATATAACATATAATTTTGAAGATATAAGTAATATCTTTTTGTATGGATATCAATCTTATAAAAACATTATTATATGGGTTATATTTTTAATATGAAATAGTAAAAATATTTAAGACTTTAATATATCTAATAAAATGATCTTTATTAATCTTATGAATATTACAATATCATCAAGTGTGGATGTCCTTAATATTTATCTCTTGGAATTCTACATTTAAAGTTATATTGGATGTTCATAACCACATAAACTCTTAGGATTCCATTTTATGATTAAAGGCTATAACCTCCAATGCCTTTATATTGTATCATAATGTGGATTAATTCCTAGGTTTGTGACATTGTAACTCTTGAAAGGATTTGGTGCCTATAAATAGGATTGTAGCACAAAGAGTTGTATGGATATGAGAAACACACATGAATAAGAATTACTCTATCCTTCCTCCCCAATTCTCTCTTGTTTTGCTCATCTCTCTTCAATTTTCTTTATTTTTATAACAATTAAAGATATAACTAAATCATTTCTATATAAATAGATATTACAAAAGATGTTAAACATGGAAAATCAATAGGTTCCCAATATAACACTTTGGATAAAGAGGAGCATATTATTAAGATAATCATATTAAGGAGATTGGCACTTCAAAAAAAGCTAAGATATACTAATTGCAAAAACCTCAAGAGGGGTTCAGGTACCTAAAAAGTAATATTGAGATTTTGGTAAGTTATGTCACAATGAGAAAAATGGAATCGAAAAGATAAATTAAGTTATCAACAATAGTTTTGATAATAATATTATGTGATTAATTATGATCTTCTACATAAATCTGTTGTGCAAAGTAGATAGAGAAGTGATTGGTTATTATCAGAAGATGAAAAGAAAAGACGCAATGAAAATACGATTACGTTATTTCAATATGAGAATAATGGACCTGCAGTCCAAACACATGAAATACAAAGTTACTACATGATATGGGAACATTTTTGTGACAACAACAGTTTTCACAATGATATGATGATCATGATGAGTTATATTATTTTGTGGTCGATGAAAAATAATTACTGATTTGGTAGGATATGAAAAGGTATGCGTCTATTGAATATTGTTAAAGCCTATGCATATGGTTGATGAGTGCATATTTCATCATGTTAATTCATATATTTTTGCATGGAAAGTAGAGATAAGTGGCTTGAAATATTGAGTTTTTGATGAGTATAATGCTGCATGAAGCATGAGAAAATTCTAGGAAATAATTACTTTATCAAGTGAACTTGCTATTTTGGGACTTAACTGTATTTTCTGAAATTGTAGGGACTGAAAGGGGATAATTACTGGCCAAATTTATTGCAGAAAGGGACCCTGAGCTATGCTATGCATTTTGATTAATGAGCTTAGGGTTTCTTTAGGTTAAAGGGGCAGAGAGTAACAACTAGAGGCTGAAAAGGAGGAGAAAAAAATGCACATTAAAGAGGGAAGGCTTAAAACACGTTTTTTCCATATTTGTAGAGGAGGGAGGTTTAGGTTTACACCCTCATTCTTCATATGCAGAGGCAGCACCCATTCCACTTCATCCTTAACCCTAAATTCATCCAAACCCCTACTGTTCCAGAAGAGAAGAACCTCATCAACCCCATTGCTCATCTTTATCATCTGCAACACACAAATTCCAGACTGAATGGCTGATTTCTTTTCTTTCTTTCTTGCTGTGTATTCAGCTACTATGAGTAGCTAAGCCTCCTTTGTGGTTCCCTTGAGGTGTAGTAATGGCCTGAGCTCATGTTCTTCATTGGAGTTCTCCATAGCTCTCGGTTTCGGCATTTATGTAAGATAGTTTCAATTCATTGTTGCTGGAATCATTCTGTGTCAAGCTTCCAAAAGCTTGGTTGAGCTAGGAGCTTATTTAATTGACTTTTTATTATCCTCATTAGAGTAGGTTTAGCTATGATGATTAATGCTTGGTTGAGACTATTTTTCATCTAGTTGAGCTGAACGTTTATATTGATGTAATGGTAATTACATTTATGGATTGGAAGTAATTGAATGAGTTTTTCATTTGAGCTTCTTGCTGCTGTAATATTTCAATTGAAGCTTGGTTAAGATGTTTAATTGAAGTATTTTTAGGTTTGAATCTGGTGGTATCCAAGGTTCGCCTCTAGGCTCAATTCATTGAACTCTTATCTTTAGTGGAGCTAGGAAGGCAAATTCTCAACTCAAGGGGACTGCATTTTATTATTGCGCATTTAATCCAAGAATTACTCACTTTTTGAAATCAATTGCAATATGTCCATTTTCATGGTTACAAATAAAAAAAAATCCTAAAAAGAATAGTTAGATTTGAATTCAGTTATTCAATTGTTTCTTCAAATAGTTTCCTTCATCAATTTTGATTGCAACATTAATCTGTTTAAAAGCTTGAATTAAACTCCTCATAAGAAACGACCTAGGTGTGTAACACTATACTACATTTTTATCACCTAGTATTTTGAAGGCCTATACGACTAAGGGCAATTTCAATGGTAACACTGAAATGCATATAAAAAAAAATCCTTGAAGGATTTAACATACTAGGAGCATGCCAAAGAACATCATTATACGTCCTACATATTTTTTGAGTTTAATGGACTAGACGTTCTATATATTTATTCTATGATAATGTTATGTTGTGACTAAGTTTTGCAAGATATGTTATGATTATTTTCATAATTTTGTGAGTTCTGTGGTGCATAAAGGCAAATAATTGAGGGTATATGAAATATTCAACATTTCTAGAAGAAATGATGATGAATGCATGCATAGTTCAGATAATAAAAGGAGATCAGCTGCTTAAGAAATCATCCCTGACAGTCACATTTGAGAAAATATACTCATAATGAGTTATATTGTCATTAGGGGGTGTAAAAGTGATGTCTTTATCATATGAAGAAGTGAAATTAATATTATTTCCAGGTGGAGAAAAGATAATGCTGCACTCTTTTTTCCTTAACCAAGGTTTTGTCCCACTGGATTTTCCTGGTAAGGTTTTTAACGAGGCAGCTTTAATATATATTATGTACTCCTTTTCCTTCACTATGTTTTTATCTTATTGGGTTTTTCATAGTAATGTTTTAATAATGCATAATATTTGTTTATGGACATCTAAGGGGGAGTGTTATGAATATTACAATATTATCAAGTGTGGATGTCCATAACATTTATCTTTTGGAATTCTACATTTAAAGTCATATTGGATGTTCATAACTACATAGACTCTTAGAATTCCATTTTATGATTAAATACTATAACCTCCAATGCCTTTATGTTGTATCATAATATGGATTAATTCCTATGTTTATGTCATTGTAACTCTTGAATGATTTGATGTCTATAAATAGGATTGTAGCACAAAAGGTTGTATGGATATGAGAAACACACATGAATAAGAATTACTCTCTCCTTCCTCCCCAATTCTCTCTTGTTTTGCTCATCTCTCTTCAATTTTCTTTATTTTTATAACAATTAAAGATATAACTAAATCATTTTTATATAAATAGATATTACAAATGATATTATCATATTGGTTGATTATTTTTTCCATTTATTGTTCTTCTCTCTTCATCTTGCTATTTCAATTATCCAAGAACTAAAAAGTGGAATCATATACATGTATAAAATGAAAAGGGGGGATAGATCGTCTTTTAAACGAGGTGTCCCATTCCCGGCAGAACTAAAACAAGATTAGGAAGGGGATGAGACACGGGACAGCTTTATTGTCCTGTGTTCTTTTTCGGGATGGAAAGCAGAATAGGCTCATTCGGTTCTCATCTCATCCTATAAATATCCCTATGTTCAAGTTTAATCATAGAAAAAATATGTATATAATCAAATCTAATTTATTACGTCCAAAATTCTAACTGGATTGAATGGGAAACTAATTCGTTAGTTCGCTAGAACGGGCAACTTGTGTTAAATTTTAATACCATGAATATAATTGATAATGAGTTAAGAATAAAGTCACTTAATTTTAAAGTATATATAAATAATTCTTTATTAGAGTGTTCACTCATAATTCACAAGCCATTATTTATATTAAAGAAAATTGGGGAAAAGTCTACCATTAAAAATTTTATTGTTGAGACATGATATTGGCATTATGTGCATATAAAACTTGCAACCAAAGTTCAAAAAATCGGATCAGGTACTGAACCGGTCGAAATAGTGGGTCAAGGGTTAATGGGTAAAATAATAATATTTAGTTGACAATACTAAAATGCAACACTATTAATACTACTTAATTTCAAAATATTCATCTTTATCAGCTAACTATAAAAAATAATATTTAAATAAAGATGACACTAATTAAATTTTTCTTATGAACAAAATATCGACAACGATTGTAATTTGAGAAATAAGTTGCAATTATTTTTGTATAAGAAATAATGCTAAACACATATTACATTATCAAATTTCAAAAATTATCTACTATTTATTTGTAAACAATAAACAATATTTTTTTTGCTAGAAATATAAGTTTCATTTGAGTAAAGTAAGTTAATTTACAGAGTTTAAATCAAACAAACCAAACAAACAAGCACTAAGAACTAGCCTAGGAACTAAAGCCCAAACCAAATAACACCACTAACCAAAACTCTAACCCTAAAACAAAGAAAGAGGCTTCACTACTGTTGTTGCCACCGCAACTATCATCGTCACCGGAGAAACCAATAACTTCACGGACAATGCATGAGATAAAGGATGTGGATTCCAAGAACCACCATAAAAGTCACATTCCTTTTAACGATTGAGGGGGCTTAGGTTCTCGTGTTGTTCACTTTTGAGTTCTGCTTTCTCCTCTTTATGTTTAAAAAAAAAAAGACAAAACGGTGTCACTTTAGGGCGTAAACAAGTAATAAAATATAACCTAGTTAACACGGGTTTTAAGCGGGTTGATCGAGTTGATACGGGTCAACCTGCTCCCCGATTCATCTTCAACCCAAACTGAACCATTGACTATGTCACCGATTTGGCAGGCCGGTCCAATTTGGGTTTTTGTTCCATGCTTGCAACTAACTCTAACTTTTTATTTATAAAAAATAATCATGTCATTTTGACTAATAAAAATTTGAAAGGTGGATTTTTCCTCAATTCCCCCTTCTAACAAAAAAAAAAAGGGACATGTTCAAATAAACTTTTGAATATATTGTGTTGTTGTTTGTTAAATGATATCACATGCTAACTATTTTTCATGAATTACCTGAGGTTTTCAAAAAGATATAACTTAATTGATTGTAATTTATAAATAGTATAACTTTTATATATTGATAATTGAAAAGTATTATATTTAATATCAAAAATAAAAAATTTAGATTGTTGATTATTTAATGTTAATTTTATTAACTGTTTGGTAAATAACTACTTTTATTTAATTTTATTCTAAGACTTTGGAAAATGTTCTAGTACACTAGTACAAAATATATTTATAACATCGATCTTTATGATCGATTATTTGATAAGTGATCATTAAAAAAGGATGGTGGCATTTTTTTAATATTTTGAAAAGTTGAAGAATGCAGTGAATTTTTTATAATATTTTTAAAGAGTTTTAACCTCGAATGTCAACAATAAAACAATAGTAATAGAATTGCCACAAAAAAATAGAACAATAATAGAACATTGATTCCGTACAGAAAAAATATATAAATTATCCTGCAACTTACTTCTAAAAAAACAATATTCCTCCATTCGCTTATAATCGAAAAATTGATATGCCATTATTATATTGTTTTGATAAGAATATGCTATTTTTATATATTGTTGTCATGTTATCATGATAATGGACAAATCACCGGCCAAAAAAAAAATATAATGGACAAATCAAATGGTGAGCACAATGGTAAGAGGAGACCAATTGGGATACTGGATCACGATTGCGTGATCTTTTCCATGTAGGGAAAATACTTTCTTACCCATAAATTGAGCAACCACGGGGGAATTCTCTGTTTTCAACTATTTAATTTAACAAATTCCAATTTTAATATCTTGAATGCATACTTTAGTTTAGGAAATTCAGAAAAGTAAATAAAGAACTCTCACACATTTGGCATAATATGAATTCTCCTATGGTTGCTCATTTCCAACTTTAGTATCATCTGACTTTAGTATAGTGAAAGTCCATTTTAGTTTAAGAAATTAACCACATGCTTGGATAGAGAAAAAATAAGGAAAAAAAACTTGGAGAGAAAATGGGGGGAGAAAAGGGTTTTCCCTGTTTGGATAGGAGAGAAAAGTGTGAAGAATGAAAGGTTATAGAGAAAATAGGGTGTGGGTCCCATTACATTTTCTCTCCAACTTTTCTCTCCACATATGGAAAGAAAGCTCTTTTATCTTATCTACCCATATGTTCTTTATTATTATTTTTATTTTAAATTATTAAATGTAACATCTAACTTTTTCAAAATCCTGACTATAATTTTCTTTTTTTAAAAGGATAAGTTTAAAGATATGTTCTAATATTTAATTTATTTTTTGATTGCTTATTAAGACCTCACAATTTTAAAAAATATGATATATTTTTATCTAAATTATTTTTGGTTTGAAAATAATAATATGAAAACATATCTTTAATAAATAATTTGATTTTAAATTATTTAATAATATTAATGTAAATATAATTTTTTTCATTATCATATTTAATTTGATATTATATTTGATATATTTTAAAAATACTTTATTTATTCAACTATTTATTAAAATATTTTTATTTAAATATATGTTAGTCATTCAACTATTTATCTATTTTCTTTTCTCTTTCTTTTCTCTCGTCCATCTAGGTAGGATGGGTATTAATTTTAACACTATTGCCATTTTCTTTCATCTTTTCTCTTTATTTAAATAATTTGATTTTAAATTATTTAATGATATTAATATAATATTTTCTTTCCACTTTTCTCTCTTATCAATTTTTTTATAACTTTCTTCCTATCTAAGTGGAGGCTAAAGTTGGAAATGGTTCTTCAAAGGGTCCATATTTTGCCAAAGTGTGTAATAGTTATTTAATTTTCTATATTGAAGTAGGCATTCACTATGCTCAAGTAGGAATTCATAGAACTAAAGTTGGAAATCAACGGTTATATAGAATTCCATAATTTGCCAAAAGTGGGAGAGTTCTTTATTTTCTTTTTTTGAATTTCTTAAATTGAAGTGGATATTCATTACCCTAAACTCGAAATTAGTAAAATTAAGGTTAGAAATAGTGAGTTGCTGAATATTTTTTCTAGATAACTATTTTAGTTTAGATATTAATTATTGTCTTTTTGCTGTTGACTACTTTTGTTTATGAAATTAATCCGAAAGGAGGTGGAAGATTTAAAGGAACAAAAGCGTGAAGGCAATTCTGTAATTTTACTAGATTTCAAATGCAAAGTCTTTGATTTGAAACTTTATTTTTTTGAAGGCCCTGATTTATGTTTTACCAATATTTTAAAGGGAGTTTGATGGGGATTTTTCTTATTTTAATTATGATTGATCCATCTTTAAACCCCTGATCCTTGGACTACTTTTAATAGCTCTTCCCCTCACGTCTACACCAGGAAAGTGCAGGATCTGGCTTTTATTTAGCGGAAGTGCAGGATTTGGCTTTTATCCAAAGGGAAATGATAAGGGGGAATTACTATAAAGTCTCATGCAAAAGAATTAATATCAGATAGGTTCCAAGAAGTTGTCAATGTGAATGACTTGAGTTGTTATTTGTAGTTGCTTGAGTTGTCAATGGGACCTTTTTGATATTAATTATCTTGCATGGGACTTTATAGTAATTCCCCCAAATGACAATAAAGTCTTACTCTTAAGAAAGTACGAAAATATAAAAAAGATCATAAGTGCTTGTCAAGGGTGGTTTGGGGCTTGTCAATGGTGGTTTTGAAACTTGTTAATGGTGATTTGAGATTTGTCATCAGGATTTTTTTTATATTATAATGCTTCCGTGGGATTTTGCTGTCATTTTCCCTTTATTTTAAGTCCAGGAAAAAAAAAACAAAAGTTAAAAAAAAAAAACCAAAGAAATAGAAGTGTGCTTGACCGTTGAATTGAATCCCCATGAGTATGGACGAGATTGAGAGTAATGAATAAATGTTTCAACACATATTTTTCAAGAATGATGCAACATAATTGGACCCCTATGTGTAAGATACAAAGACGTTGCTTTTATCTTTTTTCACTTGCTCCTTATATAAAACCCATGTCCCATTAACTCCCCATTCTCTGGGCCCCTTTGTCGCAGTGTACACTGTGATTCCTTTTTTTTTTTTATGTATATTTGATCCTTTTATGAAAAAATTGGACCACAAAATATAGGAGGGGAGTTCGACTACAAAGGACACACATCAAGGACAACATGTTCCGCCGGGTTCTTTAAATTTTTTTTTAAGAAAACCATTTTTAAATTAATCAGAAAAATAATTTATTATATAAGTAATGTTAGGATAAGTTCATATACCAAAACTAACAAAAATTCTCAGTAAGGGCTAAGTAAGTAGTAATTTACTTTTTTTTAACGGCTAATAGAAATTTTTGTTTTTATTATACGAAGCTTCTTTATTTCTTCTTGCCATATCCTCAACAACGTACAACCATTACTAAAGAATAAAAATAAAATAATTCTAATTTATAACAAAATTGTTCGATAAAAATAATATTAAATACAAACAATTTCCTCAAATTATTAATTCCTCTTATTTTTTTGTATATATAAAATATATGATCTCCTCATCTTTTTTTTTTTTATGCCAGGGATATGATCTCCTCATCTATAGTAAGCTAGAGTTTATTAATTAATTGGATGGTATAAAAAAGAGTTTAATTACTTGTACTTTTTTATGAAATGAATTGATAGCACTTTTATCTACACAATTGAATGAATTCATATTGAAAGAACCGTTTTTTTTTTCCTGTTGCATATATCAAATGAAGATCAAGATAACAAAGGATGTATTAAATAGGCATATATCAATATAACATTCATAAAAAATGAGAGAAAGATACAAATATACCTTATCAAATATGCAAATCCTGATTCAAGATTCCTAAATGATTTTTTTTTTTGGAGATTCCTAAATGATTTAATCATTAAGAAGTTCCTAACAACCGATCTAAAATTAAATTTTGTCGCAGAATTTACTAAGTGCTCTTAGTTTGAAACATTAACAATAAAAAAATTAACAATTAAGAAAATAACAAATAAAGTCATTTAGGTAATTTTATTATAAAATTCAATTCCAAACCAGTATGGCAGTATCTAGAAAATTCGCAGTGGTGAGTTTATTTTGGAATTTTGAATTCAAGTCTATAAAATTGAGGTATTTTTTTGTGTTTTGTTTGCTAATTAAGTATAAATATCCTTCTATACAAGACATCTTATTCAAGACATTATTAGTTATTAAATATGTACACATATTTCAATAAAAATTCAAATAGTTATATCTCATTAGACCCAACCTCAGTGAATTGAGTCTATAACAAAGAAGTGATTTACCTCAATAAATCTCTGCAACGAGATCCATACGGTCTAAGATTAAAAAAAAACACAAAACAAAAAGATACTGTATGAGAAGATCCACGTAAAGCTTCTCTCCCTCACTAATATGCTTGGTGTTTGTTTTATGGGGATGTGGGCCCCAAACATTTCTTATAAGAGGCAATTCACGTGGCCAGACAATCTGATCGCAATATGTTCAAGTATTCAACAAAGAGGTCAAGTTTCTCGCCAACCTGCTCTCCGCTAAACTCCACAACACGAAAATTCTTGTGGCACATACCGAATATCTCTTATGGACTGGGCCCACTTTGTCCTAAATACCTAGTGAACAGTAATTGCGCATTAGAAAGATTCTAGCGACAGGGTAGGGTTTAACGAAAGGAACTAGTCTCTCACAATGCAAAAAATTAAGGTTTAAATTTTCACTAAGAGAGGTGCTCACATGTAATTATTGAAATTGCATCGAACATGACATTGGTAGAAAATTGATCATTTAGACCGTTTTTAGAGGATAAGGTCTAAAAACTATGACCGGCGACATTTTTGTAAATATCAATAGATATTTTAGATAGCATGTGAGAGATGCGATCCAAAAAATGTCTTTTAAACTGTATATAAATGGACGTGGTTTAAAAGTAAGTGTTTTCAAACTGCATATAAGAGTTGTGATCTAAAATAATAATATTTTAGATCGCATGTGAAAGGTGTGGTCTAAAAGAATAATATTTTTAAACCACACATTCTTTACATGCAGTTTAAAAGATTGTTGAAATTTAAAATCTTTTAAACCGCACCTTTGTTGATGCGGTCTAAAAGGTCTCAGAATTGAAACCTCTAGCGCAGATTCTCCCGTCCATTCCTTTGCCTTTGCTTTCTCTGCCTTCACTTTTTCATTGAGAGCTCCATTATTCTTCTCTTCTTCATTGCGGTCACCGTGCTCGAGGAAGCCTAGATCTTTGCCACTGCCATCATGCTCGAGAAACCCTTGGTTTTTGTCGCTCTGCCATCTTACATGAGGAACCCTTGGTCTTCGTTGCCACCACTGTCATGCTAAGAAATTGTCGTTGCCTTCCCAAAAAAAGTCACTACTACCTGTGGTAGATGCTACTACTAGTTGATCTTGTAGGTAATGCTAATACCATTTTTGTTATATCCACTTTCTCTCTCTCCCTTCCTCCTTCACATCCACAATTCTCTCCCCCCAAACCTAAACCCTTACCGGATGACATAGATTCGTGCTATAACTTCTCCTCCAGATCTCTAGTAGCCACAACAACGCTCTATTTTCGCTATTGGCTTTGTGAGCATGATTCAGTGCCATTCTCATTAAATTCGAGATTGGAGAAGATGTGAGAGGTAGAGGCATGTGCAAATAGAGAGGTGGTGTTAGGTCAAGGTTTGAGGTGGGTTCAGTTGATCACAAGCTAATCAATGACGCCCTCAACAAGTAGCTTGAATGATCCTCACCATCCACTTTGTGGACAGTCAAGGCGAATAGTTTGGGGCAATCCATTTTGGCTACTAAACTTCCTTATGGTCACATGGACTCTCAATCTACCTCTATCTTTAAGAATCTCATGCCTTTGATGGTTAGAATTGTTGGAAATTATACCTTATGACCAATAATTGTGTTTTGAGTAGTTTTTTTAATGAACTGTTCATTTTCATTATCATATTCTCTACATGTTTGTTGTGATAGATAAGTTGTAGTGATTATCCTAAATGCCCATAGTTAGTCATCTACATGGGAGCAAAGATGAAATAAGGCTATTATGACTTTGCAAAGGTATATAGATATGAAACAAAGTCATAGACACTTGTAAGAATACAAAGTGCTTGACCAACGGGCCGTGATAAAGCTGCATGGATTAAGTCATAAACTTGTCTCATAAATGACTATATCACTATGCCATTTGACTTGATATCACCATAGATTCCTACATGAGATTTGCTTAGCTTTGACATAGTTAAAAGTCACTTTTGATCGAGTAATGATAAAAGCTATGTTTTGGGCTTAGTGGATTTTATACAGAGGAATATGAATAGTTAATATATGATTTGTTCATCACATTAGTAGAGAGTTATTACCGAGGCCCTCAATAAGTGAGTCTGAGAAATGTAAAACCATACTGTAATAGAAAAGAAGTTCCATATCTATAATTAGACCACTTACGGATTGAAAAGGCAATGGTGAAGAATAAAAGGATGACAGTCCCCATGCCTCATTCTTGACCGAAATATCATGTGATAAAAGGGACGTGATGTGATTGTTTGATAAGTTGTATCAATTTAGATATCCTTATACTAATTGGGTAATCATAATGTTTTGCTAGAGGTCGCTTGCGACTTGTGGGCTAGTATAGTCATTAGCCCACTTCCAACTTTATATAGGCTTACATGGTAGCACCAAAATAGCCTAACACAATCTAAAATATCCATATTAATTGAATCTAGGGTATGTCTAGATTCAATGAATATTCTAGAGAGGATAGATGTATTTATATAAATTCGTACTTATATATATATATATTTCTTGTGTGTATATATGTGTGTGTATATATTATATGTGATAATGATATAATATCTTGGATTTCTTTTAAAAGATAGATCTTTTATTCAATTTATAATAATATATTAAATCTTGGATTTGTTTTAAAAGATAGATTAAATCTTGTATTTGATTCACAAGGATAGATCAAATCTTGATATTATATATTGATTTTAATTTGTGGAGATAAATTAACTTCTTTCCTCATTAGCTCCTTATCTAAATTAAATAAATGGGTTAAATTAAATTTGTTGGACATATTTAAATTAAACCACTTTTTATTTAATTTCTCCGATTAAAAGTTACTGATAAAATTTGAATTTTGAAATCGATAAAGATTGATTTCGAAATTCAAAAATGATTAGCTCTGGCTGTTATGAATAGATGGCCAGAGATTTCCAATGACACATCTGAAATCCGAAATCAGAAATAATAAGAGAAAAATTGAGAGGGAGAAGAAGATCAAAGAGTTGATCATAGAATCGGACTTTAAGGTGCTAGCCCAAGTTCGTGTTGAAAAGCTGTTTGTATGGATACCAGTAGAGAGAATTTATTGTAGTCACTGGCTTCTTGAAATCGAACAAGAAAAGGGAACATTGAGACATGGGAGAAAATCCAAGAAAGATATACTTCGAACCACACAATTTTAAGGCCTTCAACAAATTCAATTCAAGGATTGGGAAAAAAATTTTAATCTCCGTTATGCCTTTCAATCCCAACATATCATCATATTTATTTATATTCTTAATTGATTTAATCAAATGAGAGGTTGACAAATTTCCAAAATATCCCTAACCTACTTTTATAAATAGAAGGTCATCCCATCAGTTTTTCTTACCCAATTTGTTGAGTTTTCTAACTACTCTTTTCTATCTCTATATTCTTTCTTATATGGTGCTCTACTATACCACTCCATTTGGACTATAGATTTTTCTAGTATTCCGAACTATTTTAAATTTTTACGTGGGCTTAGAAGGATCAACTCATGGAGCTTCAGAGGTTTGACCAGATCCGTACATGGATTGTTCGGTACTTTTTTTCCATATGTAAATATTTGTTTCCCAACAGACTATGACTATTTTTCACTAGTGGGTGGGGCAAAACAGTGAGTTATTATCAACAAGTGTAAATAGCCATTTAAATTATATATGGTATTGTAGTTTTGGCATTTTATAGTTGCATCGTCAATTCTTGTATTTTTTTTTGCCACTTCATCTATTTAGGTACTTCGACACTGGCTTATAGCATGTAAATAGGTTTTGGACTGGCCACTTACTTTTGGAAATAACATGATACAATTTTGGATTTTGGATTTGGTAATGCATATGG
>QFDD01008308.1:0-12232 GCA_006871305.1 Vachellia collinsii | reverse complement strand
TTAAATTATATATAATCTTTCTAAACGGACCGATTAGAGATTGGAGGAATATATGAAGTTGAGAATCTGTGAATTTCCTAGAGTTTGTCTATTTTATGTAAGAGAGGCAAATGTTTATATTTTATAAAAAATAATAAAATGGTAAAAATATTATTAAAAAAAGGAAAACTTTATAAAAATTTATGAATTTCCATTTCAGAGGATTTACTCCCTAAATACTTGTTACAGCGTGTTTGAATGTGCGAAGTTCGGAGGTGTTGGTGGTTTTCTATGGTGTAACTGTGTAAGTTCTTTCACGTGAACAGGTTAAGGAGCAACTTGAAGATATGATAATGGCGTCAATATATATAATATTAAGTACTATGAGGTTAGTTAATTTATGTGGTGATGATTAATTAATTCTATCACCATCACTTAGAGCTACGATCAATAGCTTCTAGGAAAATGAACACCAGTACCGTTGTTTTGGGGGAACGTTATGAAACATAGAAACTTCAATCGGGACACAGGTTTTCAACATCAACATATATAGGCTGGTAAACTAGAATGTGAAATATAAATATTTTGTTTACTAACCTACAATTAAAATATGCAGCGGTGACCACAGATCAATAGGTGGAAAAAAAAAAAAAAAAAGTAACCACAGATCAATAATAATTGCCAATCAAGTATGTTGATCATGTCATTTATAAATTAATTCTGGTGCCATAATCTCAACCGACCTTAGCTCAGTTGGCAGAGCGGAGGACTGTAGTGGGTAACACCTCAGAGATCCTTAGGTCGCTGGTTCGAATCCGGCAGGTCGGACTTTTTGTTTCCTTTTCTTTCGAAATTGTTAGCTTTGGAAGTCCACTCTGTGATTTGTCCCCAATAATGCAAATCGGTAAGGCGATGAATAGGACATCTCATGAAAAGGTATTATTCAGAATTGGGTGGTCCTTTCTAATTATTTTTACATCTTCCTTTTCTGTTTTTGTCTTTTCTTGGTCCCCAAAAAGAAAAGGATTTAGATCGCCAACTGCTACTTTTGTTCTTGATGAAGTATCACACTTCTTTAAATTTGATTGTTTGAAATATAAAAAATATTTATTTGGTCCTTAAAATATTTTTCCTCAATTTAGTTTTCTAACGATAATGTCTCATTAATTCTAGACACTTTTTCTTAATCAAACTGGACTTGGAATGAGAATCCTTTCTTTTATGAAAAGACTTGGAATGAGAGTCTCACACACAAATGTAAAAGCTTTCTCAGACAATTTTACTAGATTGAAGAAGAAATTTGCTGCAAGGCAAAATCGAGAGACTTACCAAATTGAGCTAAAACCATAATCCAAGTACTAAATTCAAAGCTTTATTTTTATATTACCAAATTGACAACAGACTATAATCTTTTAAGATGAATTAAACCATTTATTTACGAACAACCTAGAATTAAAGCTTGCTTTGTTCTCTGATATCTGTTGTCTTGCGTATTACATGCGAGCGCCTAGCACTACTCTTGCCTTATATTTCTCCTTAATTAAGCAGATACTGTAACTTTGTGATAAAAAGGGATGGAAATCATGCGGAAGAAAACAACAATAGTGAGACAGATATTCTTATAGCAACCGAGAGAGACTCTCTTACAGGATTGATCGAAGGTAGAAAACAAAAGCTGCATCAAAAGGTGAATACACATGCATGGCTGAGAGACACACAGTTTTGAATCCCGTACAAAGACAATAAGCACATTCATCTTTTTATGCCTTTCATGTGATCCAACGGCCTCAGCTCTTCATTAACATTATTTAGCAGACGGAGTATATTACACCCAAAATGAAAGCCGCTTTTTCCCTTCCTGTCTCTTACTGGTCATCATTTTGCAGCCTTTTCACACACAGACTTCAACTTTAGTTGCTTTCGCTTCTCTGCCTCTCCCAGGACCACTGAACCAAAACTCAAATCCTTCTCATGCTAACTAGGCCCATTCGCTGCCTCTTATATGCTTAAGGACTCAAACCTCACGGTATTGATCAATATTCATAAGTATCTTTGTATCACTCTAGTACTTCGAAGTGATCGGTTTTGTTTCAATCCCATGACATACGATTGAAACAAAATTAGGTGTGTAGATACTAGAATGAAATAAAACTGATCAGTGAATTGATTGGGAGGGATCAAATGAGGTTTTAAGCCCATGTTATAAAGACAGATCAGCCCACACCCATATGATCGTTTAACTCATTGGGGACCCAGGCTGTGGCGAAGACAGAGTTATGGCCTTTCCATGTGAGAACTAACATATCTTCTTCTATCTTCATGCCCCATCCACTTGCATGCTCATCGAGCAAAGCCTTAACCTCTCTCACGGTTCCTTCATAGAAGGGAACGTTGAAGAAACCTCCATTTTTCATCCTCTGTGACATTTTTGCGCCGCTCTCTAATCTCTCTATTCTCTGAACCCCTTCGAAGCTAATGATGTTATCAATTTTCTGGCCTATGTCAGATTCATACTCTATCCGCTGGTTGCTATCTTTAGGCAAAAAAGTCTCCAAAGCGTCAAATGGTATCCACAAATAGTTGAAACAAGTAGTGATTCTTGACGTGAGACTTGGTTCACTAAGATCACAATCCTCGTCAACCAATAGTACTATTCTAGGGTTAAGACTTTTAATTAGATTTATGAAAGTGTTCCTAAGGGATGACGCATCTTGGAAACTCCCCTTTCTTTCATCAGACAAGTAACGTAGCCAATTTTGACAATTTATCACCAAAGCTTCGTCTTCCCTAAGATTTAACGAAGTGGGATTCAAGTGACTTAACAGTGACTCAAAGGTAAAGCTGGATGAATAATTGATATTACTTAATTCAGAAGACGTGCTCCTTCCAATCACATTGAATTCAAAAGGAACATCCCTGAACTTAGCAAAATTGGCCAAACGCAGCCCAACTTCTTCAGTTGAAATATTTGCCAAAGGAGGGACAGGTGGCCGACAAGAAGGCACAGTGATTTTAACCTCAGGAGGGCCTTCAGGCCTTTTGGCAAGAGCATCTATAAGAGTAGGCCACTGCATACAATGGGTAATGCTAAAATCTATTATGTGCACTCTTTGGAACCCGTGAATTGCTTTAAAAATAGCACTATTGGACGCACAAAACCCAAACCTATGCCAAGGGATAAGATCAACGTACCCTGCAAGCTCTGTCACGGACATCAACCTTCTCTGGATTGTACTGCTTCTTCCGTTGAAGTTCATAGGACAGACTCGTGAAGCCCTAGAGATTAAGGCTCTGAGGAACCAGGAAGTGAGCCTTTGGTTGGTGTCTCCAACCGGAGAAGCGACATTATTGAGCACCCACATGACTTGTTGAGCTAAAGTTACATCATTGCTCTCTAAAGCACTTGCACAATGGAGTAAGAGCTTCTCTATACAAGCTCCATCGAGGCTTCCTAGACACCCTTTGAGTTCTCCTGAGAGATCAGGATTATTATTGTGGGGTGCGTTGAAGAGAGTTGGGTATTGGAGGGACATGGAAGTAGTGCTTCCTTTTAACTCAGTTTTCATGGCTCTAGAAGCTAGGTTTTAGGTTTATGAAAGAAGAGATCAAAAGTTCTTGTTAAGGTTTATGATCTTTCCTGGACGTGCATGGAAGAGATCTGTGATGATGAGGTCCAATATATGTACAGGGAAAAGAGAAGATAGAGTGAAGAGAGCTGGATATTGTTTTGTGTGCTTTTTGAGACACGACTAGAGGAGAAAGGTGCAGAGGATTGAAAAGCTAGGGCTTTTTAGAGGCTTAAAGCCATATAAAAGCTTCCAACTTCAGAGCAAAACCCTTTGGAATAGAAATGCAGTAGAGAGGGGGAGTAGTTTGTGAAGTGTGAACTATGACTTGTGAAGCCATATATATCACATAGAAAACGTCCTTAGTTATATGATATATCTAGATATAGTAATGGAGACAAAACTTGAGATAGGGAATACAGTAAATAAACCTCGAACTTCTTTTACACTCACTTTCTGAATGTACCACAGTAATTGGAGTTATAAAAAGAATATGTGTGTATGCGTTCCGATAAAAGTCTTAATTGTATAGATAAATTCTCGAGTAAAATTTTTAAATATATATTTTTTATGTGAATGCAGGGTTCATTAAAATGCTCATAATAGTGCAATAATTTGTATCTGATTTTCCTCTAACATATAATTAACTTGTAGTTTATTGACTTATTGATCGTTCTTGTCTACCATGTGGGTTAGACTTGGAAACAAATCATGCTTAACCCAGCGTATTATCAGTTAGCATTACATTATATATGGATGAAAATGAGAGGGAAAGAATAGGCTACAAATTTTTCTGTTTGCATACATATATCATACTATTGTAAGCGATATTGGATAAACGATTGAAATCTAAATGTGTCATTTTTTAGCGCAAATTTAAACAGTAGTACACTACAAAGAATTGGCCACCTTTGCTAAATCTAATCCTGGTTGATCACAAATTAAACATCTTTCTAGGTTAATATAATATTGTTCAAATGTCTTGTGTGTGCTAGCTACTTGCGATAAATTTTATATTTCCATTGTAATGACATTTTAAAAATTTATTAACTAAATTAATGTAGTAATACGGGGAGAATCAAGTAGAGATTTCATTTAATTGTCAGAGGTAATTATATATTCTTCCTTTAAATTATTCAAGCATATATTCTCAAACAGTGGGAGATGTCTATTTGATCAATAATGGGTTCCTGTGGTTAAGCTTGTGGAAGAATTTCTATGTACGGCTTCTCAAAAGCAACATATATAAAAGTTATTTTTTTTTATGCTGCATTAGATATAACTCTTTTCGATGCTACACATGGCTGGCCCTCTAATCCAATATATATATTGATTAACATACAAATGTCCCTTTGAAATAAGTTGTTGGATTAATCAAAAGATCGTAAACCTGAATTTGTCTTCTTCTATCGCCTTTTAATTAGTGCTTACTTGTTTTGTAGTGATAATTATTTAGATTAATAAAATGCGAAAACTAGATTAAAAACACATGGTGACCAATAAGTTAACGAAGGTGTGCTATAGCCGGCCCACTCTTGTCGAATTCGCTTTCACAAAGTGGTTATTTAAATAAACATCCCATGTATGGTTACTCTTAACAAGTCTCGATCTTCCTGTTGCATTCATTCTCCTGCTCCCAAATAATGCACGTATTTAATATATTTTATTCATTTTTATTATAAAACAGCACACATCAAATTGGTTGCTTCTGCATGTGATGCCACAACAAAGAACAAACCTAACATCTCCACATATTCATATTATTCGTTCACTATTTTGATTTTTCTTTCTTAACTATTCTTCTTCTCCTTTGTCCGTACTTTTTAATCCTCTCTTTGGATCAAGATAAGATCTTGTAATATTAATAAAGTTGATCACATTTGGACATGCTCGCGTATTCCAAATGTTGTTATCTTATAAATTATAATTAAGTTCCTTTTTTCAGAGTTTTCATTTGACTACATACAACTTTCCGTGGAGGATTTTCTGTTTGTATTATGATAATACTTAAATATATGTGGTGATTTCACAATCAATATGATCTTGGAGAAGCGCGCTCGATCATGTTTTTATCAGTTTGATAAAAAAAAAGAGTCCAATAATTTAAAAGGGCACAAGAGGAGATAAAGAGCAGGGGTACGTAATTAATGTGAATCTTATAGTCTTTTTGAGCAAGATTATTAATTGCACTAGTAATTAATGTGGTTGAATTGCATAAATGTGCTCTGAGAAAAAGTACAATAAGACAAGAATGAAGGCAACTTCACGTCGGATTTGAAGCATCATGCAAGGTTTGTGAAGGATCATTTCAACCTGCAAAGGCTGCCCATAAGGACATGTCTCTATCGATTCACCAAGTCCCGATCGAGATGGTAAATGATTTTGATTCAACATATTTACTTTTTACTGACTTAGCTTACAGCCAAAGAGAAAAAGACATTTTTAGGTTGAAATATTATTTTACTACTTTCTCTTGTTTTATGTTTCGCAGGTATAGCTCTTTAGCTTTTGAAATTAATATATTATTTAAATGACACCCAAAATGTTGGCTAAGAAGTAGACAAATAAAATTTGCCCGGGTGTAGAAAAATCAAATTTTAATCTCTTGTATATTGTACCAAGAAAAATCTCCACTATATACTAAGTATATGTATCTCTCTATTAGATGTAATTTTATTTTGGATATTATCATATATTAAATGTTGGCATTTTTTTGGTGGTGATTTAAATTTTGATTCACCAATTTATGAGAGATCAATCCTTTATATTAGATCCAACCTATATCTTGTTAACCACATTGAATTGATCTCCACAAAATTAGCACTGTTTACATCAAAAAAAAAAACTCATGATCTTTGCTTAGCATTTTTCAAACTAAAAAATTAATATTTTAATCTGATAGACAAAAGAGAAGGAGAACCGTGAGAATAAACTACATGGACAAAAAATGAAGCATGATGAAAGCGCGAAGCCTAGAATAATATTTTTTCTAAAAAAATTATTAATTGGAGGAGGTTGTTTAGTTAGTTAGAAAATTACTAGATTTGTTAGGTGAAAGATCAAACCAATGATATATTGAGGGGGATTAATGTTTTAAAAAATGACATCATTTTAACTTTTAAGGAGTGCGAAGGACTTTATAAAAAAAAAATTAAAAAAGAGCATATGATAAAATTTATAAAAATTCAAACTATCTATAAATAACCCTCGTATATATTTCATGTGAAACACAGGAGTTATTGCCAATGCAGCAATAGTTACTCTCAAAGAGAAATGGATACCAAGAGTAAAATAAGAGCTAGCCATTAAAAAAGAAGATAAAACAAGAAGATCGAAACATGTTTGAATTATCTTTTGTTTGACTATGAGTTAATTTTTTAACAATGAACACATGTTTTGTGCACGGGGGAAGTTTCATGGAGACAGTGACGGGGTACATATACTACATCCGTATGCAACAGAATTGTTATAAAACTGACAATAATCAGACCTTGGTAAATCATCAACGATAAACCCCCTTTCCCTCTTCTTCAGTTTTATGCCAAAACACCCAAATTGTTGTTTTATCCAAACTCCAAAACACGATATATATATATATATATATAATTGCATTTAAGATAATTTCCACCCCTTCCTCTTGCCATCAGTGAATTTGCAGTAATTCAGTTCATCTATGGTGGAAGATGTGAGCGTGTTACTCAAGTTTTGGGCTTGGTGTTGGCACAACAGCCAAACCCAATACATTAAAGCCCGTATTCATGCACCTCCCATCAAGTGCTTTGTACTTTTTTCCTTACTTTGAAGGGGAAAATGCTCCCTTTCTCTCATTTGGTTCAAAATTTTGGATGGGAGGAAAGCTCAAATTTACCCTTCCCTCACCTTCTAAACCCCATTTTGGCTCCCCTCTAAATTGGGGTTTTTTTAAGGGGAGCCAAATTTTTTAACAAATTTATCCTTTCAATTTTTCTCTTATTCCATTAATGCCCTTGAGGAAAAATATTATTATAATTTTAAATATATTGTAATAAAATAAAAATAAAAAATATTATAATAAAAAAAATATTATTATAAATTAATTAAAAATATTAATTATATAATTTTAATTTAAAATTAATTATAAAAACAAAATATAAATTATAAAATATATTTTTATAAAACTAATTTATAAAAAATACGTTATTATAAATAAAAATATATTTTATAAAAATAAATAATAAATAAAATATATTATTCTTAAATTAATAAAAAATAAAAATCATAAAATTATAATTAAAACATATATTATACAAATTAATTAAAAATAAAATATATTATTATAAATAAAAATATTATTATTTTTTCAAAATATAATATCATAGGGTAAATAAAAATATTAATGTATAAATTAACTTATATAGTATATAAATAAAAAATATAATTAATATGTAAGAGTAAAATAGTAAATGACTAACATTCCTTCTTGCCCCTCCCCTCTTAAACTAAACAAGGGATCATTAAAAATACCCTTTCTCACCTCCCCTTCAACCAAACCAAACAAGGTGATCCCTACCCTTCCCTCCATTCCCCTACCATCCCTTCCCTTCAAACCAAACATGCCCTTAAAGTCTCTCCCTTGGGCCAATAAAGATAGATCCAATTTTAACACTGGGTTTGTTTACAACTAGTAAAGTTGTAGGTTTAAATCTTATTGTTAACATGAGCACTTTGTTGATAGACGATTTGTGAGTATTTATGTAAGTAATTTTTTTTTTAGTTTTGAGGCATGTCTTAGCCTTGATAAGCTACTGAGACCCATCTCACATATATTTTTCTCATATGAAAAAAAAAAATTCTGTTAGAAGAGATACTCATATCAACAGTCTCTCAAACAAGATTCCCAAACTTGTATCCAATTAGTTGAATTTTCTTAAATATAGAATTTATTAAAAGTAGTAGTGGATGAAGTTGTTGAAATAGTAAATACTTTTATAAATATTATCATTCACATTATAAGTTAGTAAGGGATTAAAATATGACATTCACCCAATTAGTTAAATTTCGCCAAATTTAGAACTTGTTAAATGTAGTGGTAAATGTTGTTATTGAAATGATAATTTGTTTTACATAAATTTTAATCCATGTTATAAGTGTATTCAGTAGGTAAAATATTACATTCTTACTTGTATTGTATATTAAGCATTATAATAGTAAACATGTTTGATGATGATTCCATGACCACCAAATCTTTTAAGGCATTAAGGTGGGGTGGGATCAAATATCATCTTTAATGATAGAGCATACTTACACTAACAATTGAGATAGTTAAGGAAATCAACTCTTACGTGTTATCATTGTTGCCTGGGGAAGCATATGATTATTTAAGTTGAAACTCTATTTGCAAGTCAACTGGGGATATAAATAACTTTGACAACCTTTACACTACTGAGTTCCTAAATACAATAACAAGCTCTAGGTTACCTTCTCATAAGTTATCTTTGAAAGTTGATGCACATATAATGCTATTATGGAACATAGATCAAGCTACTGGTTTATGTAATGGTACACTTCTACGTGTGACAAAGCTAGGTAAATTTGTCATTGAAGGCATCACATTAAATGGGTCTAACACAAATTGAAAGGTTTTGATTTATAGAATGCATTTGAATCCTTCAAAAACAAGATGGCCTTTCCACATGTGTAGAAGACAATTTCCAATGACTTAATCATTTATTGACTATTAGTAAAAATCAAGGTCAATCACTATAACATGTAAACTTATGCCTGTCAAGACCTTGCTTTAGTCATGGTCAACTTTATGTTACGTTGTCAAGAGTTAAGAGTACGGAGGGCCTTAAAATTTATGTGTCGGACAATGTTTTGGATGGAAGGAAAACAGCATGTACTGCTGTATTATAAAGAGATTTTCATGAACGTACAACCGTCATTCACTCTATCATTGAACAAGCCTCATGTAGTTAGTTGAAATGTTGACATGATGATTCGTTATAATCAATTGTTACGTAAACAATTTCTGTATGTACAATGATAATGCTGAAGAAGGCCTTGTTTTTTTCTCCCCAATTTTGTAATATTTTTTCTCAATGAAGTCGTACGTAACGTAAGTCACATTCTTCTGTGCATCGCGCAGGGAGAACAAGCTAGTTTTTTTAAAAAAGAACTGATGGCCCAAAAAAGCCATCGGAGCTTTAACTTGAGGGCGGCCAGCGGTAATATTCTCACGAGGGTATCTTTTTTGTTTTAAAAAACGAAGAACAATTTTAAAAAATCACCAACATTTCAATATTTGGAATTGCTACCGTCTTCCTGTATCATAAGACAAATTCTTTCGAGGAATTTTGAAATTCATATTGTATTCTTTTTTGTCATTTTTCCCGTTATGAATTGATATTTTAATTAATAATTTTCAATTTAGATGGAAAGCACATAACTGGTCAGCCTTCAAAACTGAAGGGCAACATTAAAGGATAAGAAATCATCAAATTAACTCAAAATAGGAAGTTATCCTGATTGATTCTTGACAGAACAATCCTATTTTAAATGGATAAGGCATATCGGCTTGCCTACAGGTAACTAACTACTCAGAAGATATTTCTAAGCGCCAAGGGGGCTTAACTCCCTCGTGAATATCAACGTGACGTTAATTCTCTGATCGAATCCAAATCAGCACACTGCTTCCTGATGCCAGTGATGTTCAATTTCCTCTCCAAATTCGGATCCTGCTACCATCTTCCGCGACGGAGACGGCCGGCGATGGACGACACCTTTCCCTGTCACATTGGCACTTCTGGTGATTGCCGTCGCGAGAGGGGCAACAGGGTCTATTGTCGCCGGGACCGCCCATCGGATTGGCGTCCGGCGCTGTCAGTAATCATGGAGGATGGTCTGGATCAGGATCGTGACAAGATTGTTAGGAGGAAATCCGACGAGTCGTCCGGGAAAAAGAAATCAGCGGCCGACGTTGCCCGTAATTCTCGATGTCATGACAAGTGAGTGTGCTTAATATTTAACCAATCGAGAAATTATTTGGTTGTTCTGAGTTCTGAATAGTCATTGATGTTTCGGTTTTTTGTTTCTCACAGGGCAAGTCCGAAGCCGAAGATATACGTTTCGCCGTCCTCCGCCACGCCGTACATGTTTTAGGCTTCAATTAGACTCTCCTAGTTGATCTTCTGGATCTGTTCTTCTCTTGATTTGTTTGTTTCACATCGTTGTTTAATTAGGTTGAGCAGTTGTAAATATGTTGCTTGAAATTATTAGTCGGTAAATTACTCTGCCATATATTTGAAGCTTCAAGCTTCGCAGCTTCGAAATTGTGAGGCTGATCACGTCCGTATTGTATTCTCACGTTCTTTTCTCTGTTACGATTTTTGAATTTAGCATTACGTTCTATGCAATTCCTTGCAAATTTTACATTCAGAGATAAAAGGGCAATAGGTTGGATAGTTTTCCTCTTTGCTCACCCATTACCAATTAGCTATTGGAGTACCAATTTTGCCTTGCAGTCTCTTTGGATTTGTTTCAAACGGAAATAAGGGGCAATATATGTGTAACAAAAATTTACACATTATGTGATAAGTGAAATATTAGATCGAAACGTGATAGGAATCATAAAAGATTAAAGAGTATCCCATAAAGATTTAAAAACTATTATATATCGTACATTTGATTTACAGAATTAATTTGATTTAATTAGTAATTATTTTTTAATTTCAATTTAATTAATAATTATTTTTTAATTTTGAATTAATTTTTCAGTATCTTGATATTTTGGATTTGATTTTATTTGATTCGTATTTATTTTAAATTTCAAATTTGATTAATTTTAGTGTTTGAGTGAAACTATAAATAGGCCTCATATTTTTATTATAATCAGTTTTTGAATTAGAAAAATAATACTTTCCTGCCCTGTAAATATCTCTGCATCTCTCATTTTTCTCTAGTCTCCCTTCTTCCCCTATGCAACAGTCCTAAAAGTACTCCACAAAAATAATTATTTAATTGTGCATTCAACCAAATTATCAATAGAAACTTCTTTTAAGTTGTTTCCTCTCTCATTCATAAGTAAATAATCGAACTTAATATAAAAGAAAAGGGAAATCTAATAAAAAATATTCCAAGTTTACCTCATCAATTCAAATTAAATTTGATTCTATCTGATCTGAACTGATCATGAGCCATTGATATCCCCTGTTCACGGATATATTTATAATTTAATCCGTGACAATATTTGCATTGAATCCATAAATATCTGCTTTTTTTGGTTATTTTCACCGGATCGTCTAGAACTTTAGTTAAGTCACCTGTAGCATTCGTGCGCGTTAATATAATGAAATTCCCTCCTTTTCACGGTAAATGTAACTTAAACGTAAATTCTGTTGTACGTGTAACTGGACCTTCTCTTGTTATAGTGTGTGAGCGTCTTGAATCTTGATATGGTGACGTCGTTATATAAATTACAACAAATAACAACGTCATTTATTAATATTATTGTTATTAGGCTGAAATATAGTAGTGTTATTATTATATCAAGGAGTCGTACATGCCTGGTACGCATACACCAGTGTAGTCTACAGTGATGGCCTCAAATGGATGTCCAATACTTGGAGGCATTGTCATCATTATCTTGCTAGTTTGTGATAACTTAAGGTTTCATTGATTAATAATTGTCTTGTTGAATTCTTCTTCTT